>CABEEJ010002617.1:0-83507 GCA_901482245.1 Timema douglasi | reverse complement strand
GTTGGGTATATTTGTTCATAATTACAGATATTTCAATTTTCAACTATACCTGGAAGTGTTTTTTGTTATAGTTTTAAAATTTCTAGCCTCCCCACTAATCTCAATGGTCAATAAAATAAAATGAGATCAGGGTTCAATTCCTGTTTGGGTGTGATGTGGGTGGTTTTCCATAAATATTTTTCCTCTCTTCCTTCACGAAAATGCCGGTGCACTCCCTTTTAATTTTATAAATACATATACATGCTCACTTCCTCTAAATACTATTAGTATAGTCTGAACAAGAAGTAATATGTGGTTCTAAAAATAGTAATTGTAAAAAACGGTAGGGAAGCAAACAGTCTCACGTGAGAATCCCAGTATGCTTCTGCCACACATGATCTAGCCATCGACTTATCACCGTGGTCAAATTACCTGCAATACCCCCACGCACCAGGCGCACCTGGCGGAAACTAGATCGAACTACATGGTAAGAGGCCCGTAGATTCCCTCTAAAATTCTACTTCCCCCATTCATCCCTTTGGTGTAGTTAAATTTATCATAGTCAGGGGAGCAATTCCCGAACACATTCAGATCAATCTCGAATATTTTTATTATTATCATTTATTGAGAAAACCCCTATAAACGCTCAATAATGCATTCATGTATATGGGGGCATATTGAGTGTAAAAAGTTTCCATTAAGAAAAAAAATTGTTATAAATACTGCTAGTACTTTCACCTTGAGCATCCAACAATGGTATTTTGGGTTATGGTCAGTATAGAGGTACATGTAAATTGAGGTGAAACTACAAATTGCACACATGGCCAGAATGGAACTTGAAATATCGCAACATTTTGTCATACGCGTAGGTAAAAAAAAAAAAGATTATCACTTACAATATGACATTAGAAGCTTGAAAGTTCATTGCCTCACTTAAAATTGAACGCCACATATCCCTACCCTGTACTAGTTCTATCCATTCCACCTCACTACATCCTCTCTACTACATGATCATTATATTGTTATCCTCTCATTTGGGTTTAGGACTTCCCAATGGTATTTTACCATTGGGTTTAACAGTCAGTATTCTGAATACACTTCTAGTTCCCCCCTTATTCGTGCTGCATGTCCTGCCCTTCGTAATCTAAGATGGTTGTCTATTCTAACAATGTTTTGTGATTATCACAGGGTATGTAACTTATTGTGTAAATTACTCCACTCTCCGGTAGACTCATTTATTTTTTAAACCAAATCTTTCCCTGAGAACCTGATTTTTAAGGTTTGTTAGAACTAATCCCTATATATTCAAATAGTTAAATAATATATTTTACTATCTGCTATTTAATAAGACCCGAATTGATTGTCAAGAGGCCTATTCCAACCACATTACGGTCTAGTTTTCCATTCAAGCTCAAATTATAATCGATTGATTTTTTTCTAATTGGTTTTCTACTCATTCTCCAATAAAATTATGAGATTTTATTCAATTCCCTTTAAATTTTTCCTTTCTTATGAGGTACACATTTATTTATGTATGTATATTTATCTTAAATCCAATTTATAAATTCCATTCTAATTTTCTAAAAACCTATTTAATATTTTAAACCAATTCAACTATATTTCTAAATAAAAATAGTTTAACAATATTTTGTTAAAAAGTTGTCACGGTTTGGTTTTAAGAGCTTAGTTATCACAGGCTACGTGTTAGTTAGCAATATTTTCTGAAAAATGGCTATATCGTCTTTGATGAAAATTTCATAAAGAGATTTCGACATAATGTATGTGCGTGTATATTTTTTCACTCGCGTGTTTCTTTTACACCCTTAAAAACTGTTGGGGTTGTAACTTCCACTACCCGAGTAGAACCTGGGAGTGTGGTATGAGAGGAACACACGCCATTTCTCCACCTACCTTTATTTATTTTACTATCCCACCCCCCTACCCCTTTCCCCTTTGCTACCACCTTGCACAGTCGGATGAGACCATGATATAGGTCAACATATTGCAACTCTTGTGTAAGGCGTGGGGTCATAAATCATCCTTCTATACTATCTCTCACCTTCCTTCCACCACCCACTATCGCATCCCTTACTTCCACCAACCCAAACCCTACCTACCAACCCCCCCTTAGGTGTTTTAAGGGGCCCCAGCCACGAGTCTTTTGTCCACTCTAACACCTCCACCCTCATAAAATAAGCTCCTCTCTTATTCACCCTAAACCAACCCCTCCGAATAAAAATAAATAAACCTTTAGGTTCGTATTCACTTGATCATTTTATTTCGAATGAATAGAACAAGCCGATAACCCCGAACTAGCTCGAACAACTGATACGTCCGAATACTCCGAGAATTCTGACCGTTTGCTGGTGCTCGACTTGTTCCAGCCAGTTTTGCCACAAACAGAAGAAGAACTGGAGCTCAGTTTCAAAATGGATTTGATAGGGGCAGCAGGTTCTTTCTTTGTTCTGAGTACAGTTACTAAAAAGAATAAAAGGAAGGACAGGAAAATGTGGATAAGACGGCTGTTTTGAAGGCGGCAAAATACAAAACTTTTAAAGGGATTGGATGAAGAACATTTCCGAACTTTCACCTGAATGTCATCTCAAGATTAATATTTGGGTTAGCCTTGCCGGCCGTAAAATTGCGAAGGACACAAAGTTCCGTAAAGCAATAACAGTTTTGGATCATTAGGAACTAACGTTACGTTTTTTAGCAACTAAGAACTCATTTGCAACAAACACTCCAAACGGCCCGAACAGGTGTAAGGACGCGTATCCACTGATCACAGGCGAGCAATTGACTTCCTTTGAACATTCCCAAAAAACCTACATTTGTTCGATAGCGTTCGGCTCGCTCGGTCCCGTTCGGCGCATGTTCTCGAACAGGTATTCGCTTGAGCATTTTACTCCTAACGAACAGAAAGAACCGAACGCGCATGAATGAATGTTCAAGTGAATACGTACCTTTCTTTTGGTTCAATCCAACGAGCGACGGACTTTAGTATTATTAATAGCAACGTATTCACAACACTTGGAGAAAAATAAATTGAGGTGGTGTGATATAGAAAGGGGGTTGATTCAATCTCAAGCAAAAGAGATTTTGCAAAGTATGCCAAACAAAAAAAATAGCACTTTTTAATTTACATCATATGTTTGGTACAAATAATTTATGTTTTCCTTGATTAAAGTTTTTTTTTCCTACATGGTCTCTTTGTCCTAGCACCATCCTTTCCTCTTCAACAACATTTCTTCTTGTAATTTGTATTTTATACGCTGTTTGAGTTTAGCCAGTGTCATGGTGATGGTTAGCAGAGGACAAAAGAAGCTAGAAGACTAAAAGGCTAACTCTTATTAGTGGTTGTTCAAGTTTGATGGAGATTAATGAGAGCTTTTCTTATGAAAATTGGTAGCAAACCTCCCCTCTATACTCTCTCCCCCTTTTTGATGGCCCCCTCTACCCCTTCAACAACAAAAAAAAACAATGGAAAACAGGTCGTCTTCGTGGTTGTATCGGATGTAAAACAACATAAATTTGGCTTATATAAGTCGTTAGACGTGACATGGTGTGATTAGTGGAATAACGTACTCGAAGGAATAATAACAAGGAGTAAGGATAATAAGGTGGACAGAAAAAAAAGTTGTTCTATAGTGCGTAATAAGTGGTCACCTGCTTTTCCTTGAATTTAATTTATATACGCACTATTTCAATTGCGAACATATTTTAAGTTTAAATGAGAGAAGAAAATATAATTGGGTTTATAAATGTAATAACTTTAATTTGTAAAATCACATGAATAGCTAATTACATAGGAATATATTTATAAATAACATAATATATTAAAAGATGAGCTGGCGGTCTAGGGATAAGATATCAGGCTTTTGTGTTGGTGATCCGGGGTTCAATGCTAGGTCCCAGCACAGATTTATATGATTGCCAAACCCTTCCTTCACTTCTGACAAGACGTGTATTAATAACGACTTGTGAATAATATGTGGAATTTCACGCCTCCACACTGGTTAAACTGTAGGTCCTCCATTTAATCTCACAATCCTTCTACCATTACACATCAACGTAAGTGCGTATAGCCCGAACGGTTAGTATGAACCATAGCTAATACTAATGGTAATAATATCTTAAAACAATGGAGCTAGACATGAATACCTATTTAACTAAAGGTACATTGTTTTTAATATTTATAATTATAGTTATAACTACAATAATTATAATATATTTATAATGCGTAAACAATCATAATTTGTTCTATGAGTGACGATTCAATAATTAGTGAAAAATCAATTACTTGTAATGAATACTAAATAAAAAAGAATAATACATAATTATCTCAGCACCTCTCTCTTGACTGTGACGAGGAATGTCAGAGTTCGAATCTTTGCCAGATCCATGGTGAATGAATTAATTTATAAAATGGGTATTTAAACATTTAACTCTTGAATTCAATATAGGAGATCTTTTATACCGTCGCCCTCTCCGGGGGTAGGTATTTCAAATAAATTTAACCTACTTTATTGGCCAACTGGTGTAAGGCATCTTTCTCATTTTAGACTGGCCTGCTAATGAAGGGAGGATCAGGGTTAGAATCTCGGTTGGATCTACTAAGAATGATTTTTCCTAAGTAGTATATCATTATATTTCCAAGAAAATAGATAAGATATAACATGATTCAGTCCTTATAATTACCGCAGTAGAGTAATTATTAGATATGTGTATAGCTTGAACAGGTAATATCAAGCACGAATAAAAGTTAATCACCAAATTAATATCCAAACCCTGAAAAAATGTTTGCCACTTTCTTAAGCATCACAAACTTAAGCCCAAAAAGTCGTTTATTCCATAGAAATGCTCTTACATTAAAGTTGAGATAGTATATGAAGAATCCATTGATAAATATTATGTAAGATATACCCCCTAGTGCATCTGATTAAAATGTAAATCTACTTTGAGCTTCATGGCTCAGATTGCTTATTTGATTATTGATGGTGTTAACTACATATATTGATATTCCTTTGTTCTTATATATATCTCCTTCTCTCTCCAAGAAGATTGAATTCCATTTTATGCTAAATGATTCCTTCCTCATAACTAATTCATTTGTGTACAAGTAAATGAAACGCTTTACTGCACAGACTTTCTCGCTCTTTTAACTTAAAGTATACATGTACTAAAAACTCGTAATACCAGTGAAACGAAATAATAGGTTTATACATTGTTGTAGAAACACTACACCAAAGACCATAAATGAAAATATAATATACACTGTTACTTAACTCTAAGGCATTTGGAACTAAGAACACTGTTACAGAAGATTTGAGAAAAGAAAAACATCTGTACCCATCAAATAGTATAAAAATCAAATTCATTTTCATAGATATAAATTATAAAATATTTATATATTTGGCTATAGCGCAGACACTATTGGTGTAGTATAGATATATTTAAAATAAAATATGTTTATCTTTAATAGTACTACAACTTTACAATAAATAATTGTTTCAAATCTGAAATAAAGTCGTAGAAATTATGAAAATATGAAAATTTCATTCGTGTAAATTGACCTCGAGATAATTTTCATGAGAAATTGAGTACTCTCATCCCGTCAATAGTTATAAACAGTGTATAGATGTAAAATTAAATCAAAATCGTTATGGCTAATTTCAAGAAAATTGATTTTTTTTTCTCTTTTTGGCCCTTCTGTATACAACCCTTAAATCAGGGTAAGGTATCTAATTCCAAAATCCCCTTGGGGGAGCCTTATTAAACCACATTTACCAAGTTTTAGCTAAATTGGTAAAATAATTTCTGCTTCTAGCCCAAGGTACAGACAGACAGACAGCATTGCGAAAACCGCTTATTTGGTTTCAGGGGGTCATAAAACATCGACATTTATCAAAATCTCGAATTCAATTTTTTTGTGTGATCACAATACATTCTCTCCAAGTTGTCGAGAGAAAATTAAAAATGAAGTTAGTCTTAGTCAATTGTAAAACATGTTGCGGACACACACACTTATACATTCAAATTTTAATTTCCAATGAACATACATAAGACAGTTTAGTACGTGATGTGGATATCTCCAGACATCGCTCCTACGTTTTTATCCGCTCTTACCTCAATAAATCATAGTGCGCATGTGCTAAGAACATTCTGTCCAGGGTCACCATCAGTAGACGGCAAGCAGGAATATCCCTGGAGAAGAAGCTTCCGTTTCTCGCCACGGCACGGCGGTGGTTTTCACAAGTTATGGCTGTTTAATGTTTTTTGCCGCGTTGTTGGACACAGAGAGCGGACCTCCCCAAACCCCCCTTATACTGCTTTTGCTATTTATCAAGGGCTGCCACCGTGACAAATGACCAGTAAAGCCCTGAGGTTATTGGAACTCTGGGTAACGGTGACATTATTCATTTCTCAGAGTATACAGTTTAGGATTGTCCTGCGTTGGAGACAAGTGGAATCTTGGGATCCATAGTTGTCCTACATATAAGAACTAAAATAGGCCAAATATAAACTGAAAGTGCTTATAATTATTTTTGAAAAGCAATTATATATTATATAAATTTTAAATCACATATTTTACGTAAAAGTATCTTCTTAAGTTAACAATCCGAAGATTGTCTTAGTGTGATTTCAATACATTTGGAACAGGGCATAAACTTATCCCTTCGTCTGGTTAGTGCTGCTCAAACCATCTGGTATAAATCCTGTGTACAAAGGAAGCTGAGATAGAATGGTGGCTTCACGTTGCCATCCACACTAACATTTTTATGAGCGAGTGAAAAAAAAAGCCTACCAATTTGGCCGGAAATATATTTAAACACTGGCTGGGTATAGTGAGGGCTGTTTACTTAGATGGTTTTTCCCTCTCTTTTCATGCAGTTACATGTACATTTCTTCTAAGTCTCCACCTTTCCCTTCCTATCAATTAAAGTAATTAAATTCTAATAGCCAAGGTGCATATTGAGACTGGGTGGAAAAAAAAACTTCTTGCCCCTAATTAGCTACCACAAAGGGCTAATTTGTGAAATAAATTAATAACACTGCGATTATAATAACCATCAAGGCACATAACCTAAATTTCCCCAAACAAAACCCTTCTCATTATCTCTAACTCAAAAGAGGCCTCAGTTGACCATGAAAGGATTGAAACCCACACGATACATCAAACACTGTATATCGACTAACACGATGGCGATTACATAACAGTTTCCCCTTACTCCACCAACCCTGACCCAACCCTATTTTCAAACCTTGTTCCCTACGGCACCTTCCTCTTTATTAAAGTCACACTTAACTCAATCATCAAAGAGTAATAGGGGTTATAATATGAACGCATTTATGTTACGGGTGTTTAATGTGAGGATCACCCGATTTCCCTAGACCATTAGCTTGTTCTCTAGACCTGTTTTCAAAGTTCAAGGGTATGGGTGTCAGGGGTACCTTTGTGGTGGGACCCTCACCCGAAGTTCGATGGAAGGGGACCCCCTGTTCTCTCACTGATCTACCGTTTCTGCTCTCGCCCCGATAAGACAAGCCTCATGTAATTATGGTGATGTATGAACCAATCAGCTTGGGGTCGGCTCTATGCCGACGCGACTGTTGTTAATGCCGTGTGCACCTCCTATTCTCTATCTCTCTATTCGCGGATCTACATGCGTGTTTATGGGTGAGAAATCGACGGTAGACAGATGCACGCATTCAATGTTCAGGTCGTGTGTTAGCAGTGCTCGTAAGTTTTATTAGAATGAATTGGAATTACACTGTCATGCTGATTAGCCACCGCTCTAAGCTGGGACTAAGACGACAATGGCCAAATTACAAGGGTTGATTTCCAAAATAAGTTTCAAATATTCAGTTCAAATTTAGTTGGAAGCATCTTATCTGTCAGCTGGAAAAAGATGCGCTATCTCTCATCTTTGGGATGTATAATCAATGGCTGTCAAATAAATGTAGGGCCTATTTGTATTTTCTAAAAATTTCTTATAACGAAGTGCTACTGTATATCTGCAGCTATTTCCTTACTCCCGAGTGGTTATACATACAAACGTCTCTTTCATATTATTTTTCCAGCATGTCATACTGTTTGTTGAGGACGGATGGGTTTTTTTTAGCGCCACATCTACCCGTTCGGTTCATTTTATGTACCAATTATAATTTTGGTTTTAAGGTATATGGTAGTTTTTGTTTAGAGAACTTGTGCCAGTATCTACATGAAGAGAGTGTAAAACCAGTTTGTAAAAACCACCCTCAGTACAACCGACCAAGATTCAAACCTTGATCCCCGCGTCATTACCAGTCTAGTTTACTGCGAGAGTAGCACCTTAGAATATGTGGCCACGAAACGTGGGCTCTACGTTTTTGATTATGCTAATTATTATTATTATTATTATTATTATTATTGGGGTTTAGAGGCCCATCGACACACTGCGGTCATTAGGGCCTTATCATAATTGAATTGATATAAGAGGTAAAATTTATAGTTTTAGTAACCGCTTTACATTAAGGACGTAAGGAAACCTTATTCACTACACCGCTGGCAAGACGTGTATTAATCACAACTTGTGAATGTGGGGAATGCCAGATCTCCAACGTGGTTCGGATACCACGTTAAGCTGTAGAAACCCCCCCCCCCATTTCATCTCACAATAACCCTACCACTAGACATTAGCTTAAGTGAGTACAACCCGAACGAGTAGTAAGACGTGCTAATAATAATAATAATAATAATAATAATAGTAACATATTCAGTAAAAAAAAATTGGCATACCTGGTTGGTATTCTAACTAACCCTTACCTTGAAATTAATTGAAAATTATACAAGATAGTTATAGTAAACAATTTGTATTGGATATATGGTAAGAATTTATTTAACCATGAAATTAAACTAAAGCTTGTTGCATTAATATATTTTTTGTTCGCAAATAGCCGGAACGGATAGTAAAACGGGGTGTTAAGCAAAAGCAAAACAAAAAATAAACTTGTGCAGAACTACGTAGTCATTGATAGCAATAATATTTTCTAAGAAAATAAGCTAGATCAATTAATTTATAAATTGTTTATTATACATTTAGACTATACAGTGCAGTAAAGTAATCTTGAATATGTATGACGTAATTGGTATAAATGGGGGTTAAGAGTTTGAATTTTAAATGGAATAAAGGATATCGTGTGGATTGCGGTTGCGGATATCCAAAAACAATACCATATAATTGGAGTACCACCCTTGTGATAAAAAGGGGGATTAGGAGAAATAATATTAACTAATAGATATGGTAATAAAACTCATATTGGCGTTCGTCTCCGCTTTCCTCGTAGCTACTGTTTGTTATAAACAGAAATAAAGATTAAGTAAGGCTTAGTAAAGGACGTGGTCCAGGAACAGACAGGCGTAGCCCACCGGAACCAGGACGTACTACCGCTCACGAAAAATCCACAAGTGGACTTGTGAGTTCTGCCTGGTTTAGTGGCTGCCACGTTTTCTTTAGGTAGGAATTAAAAAATCAATTTACAGACAAGAATTCACGTAATAAGAACAGATATGATATTTATTATAGATATAATAATAAGAGACAATGCATGGCACACAGCAGGCTATACGATTGCATTGAATATTACATGAACACACTCTTCTAACATAAATCACAATGAATAGTTTAATGACGGTCTATTTCCACGCTTGTAAATCATGAACATTACGTTAACAACCACTCGAAACGTCTTAACAATAGGTCAAAACTGATCATATTGACAAAATAGGAAATAGGGGAGGGGACTATCCGATACCAATCATACTAACAACAAATATTTAAATCGCTCTAGAATCAAATAAAATCTCCAATAAAGAAAACGGCCAAATCAGTGTGAGCAAATATTTATATTCCTTATTGTACATTCTACTATAGCTTTATAGGTGTGTGGTGTTATGTATTTAAGTGCATAAGGAAGAATTTATTAATCGTTATTATATAAAAAAATTAATAATTAGTGAGATATGTATACTCAGTTATTTGAAATTTGTACATCCCTTACACCTTGAGTTGACAAATCACCTGCTGGCTGGCTTAAGATATTTTTGGTGCATCACACAATCATCATAATCATTGGAATAATGGAATATAGATGGTGACTTAACACTAATGATTTATCATAATAATATAAAAATTGAACTGTGTCATAATCAGGAAGAGGTATTTATTGCTCAGTAATATTTATTTAATTTTAATTTCAAAATATCCAATCACATTTTGATCTGCCACTCATACTTGCCCAAAATCTTAATGTAAATTATAAAGACTGTCAATGATACGTTAAAGCAATGTTTAAAAAGATATTGACTCATAATTAATATAGTCGTCATTGATTAGTTGATGTGGCTCGCTTACTGTAATGAAACAAGATAATATAATTATTATATCTACCAAAATTGTTGGCCTCTGTGGTCTTTAGTTAAAAATGCTCTTCTCAGGACTCTATGTTTGTAGGTTCAAACCTAGTTGAGGTCAATAGGTTTTTCTTGAGCGATATAAATTCACAGCACAACTTCCGTTGGAGGATAAGTAAAGCCGTCGGTCCCATGTCGATTGTGGTATGTAAAATAACCCTGGGATGTATGTGAATAAACCCCTTCCGGCAAAACTGACAGGTCCATTTCCTCTCGCTCATAGAAATTCTCGAGAGCTTATATAATCAGTTGGCTTAGAAAGTGCAAGTTAAATACCTCAAATAAATACAGAAGAAAAATATTAGAATTTAAAAAAATACTCACCTCTGTTTAGGGAATAAACATTAATAATATTTTATTTGTTAATTTAATTATTATATGGGTAATTTATATTAAGGATTAAAGCTATTTTATTCGTTAACCAAGGTTATAGCCGCATCTAAATAACTTATTCTTTTAATTGATATTTGTTGCGTCATCACATCTTGCTGTTCATTCGGGATGCACAACTATGTATTAATCATCAATTACACTAGTCTGCATGATATCAGATGACTGTAAAATAATATGTATTTTTGGCTCACTTTTCGATTCTGATTCCAAAACTGTTCTTAATTTTCTTCTATCACGTACAGTTTTTTTTAATGATGGCCCCAAGTTGACTTTCAACAATTATCGCTGAGAGCAATATATGTGTCAGTAGGTAAAGCATATTGTTGGATATAAATTTCGCTATACAGACCTGTAAGGCCCTCCGCACACGGGTCGACTGTTTTGCAACGCGAGTTTCAAACCGGTTGCTCATCAGATTATTGTGCAACTGGTTTTCAATCGATTGATGTTCTTCGTCCGCACACAAACGCGACTGATTCTGAATCAGTCGACAGTTTCATAGACAATAGTAATATAGAGTGTTGCGATTGAAACACGTTTAGTATATATTCTTGAAGCTAGTTTTGGCAACATGTCAAGTAGTAGTTCAGATGAAGAAGACATTGTTGACTATTATCAATACCGCAGACTACGAAGAGCAGTACGAAGGGAATATTGGCGCCATCCTTATATAGAGAAAAATATCAAGTGCAGGCTGTTCGTTGCAGCAGAACAATTAAATAAAACAGACACCAAGTTTATAGCATTTTACAGAATGTCCAAAGATTCTTACATGGAATTGGTAAAGATGGTTACTCCTACCATACAGAAGATGGACACAAATATGAGAGAGTGTGTGACTGCAGAAGAAAGAATATTAATAACTTTGAGGTAAGTTTTATTTATTACTCATTATTTTGGTTCATACACAGAATAACAAAAGTCCAATTTAAAGAAATAAAAATTACAGTATAAAATTAAGAAAGCTACACTTCTGTTCATATCTTAAGGAATGTAGTTGAAGTAAAATGTTCACATTTTATAATAGTTGGAGTTGAGAGCCCCTGCAAAGTCTGTATAAAACTGGTGTGTTGGCGATGCTTGTTCCTGTAATGATTCTGAAACCGGAGAAATTGCTGAGGTATGGGAAGGTTCGGAGGTATGCGAAATTCCAGAGGTATGCGTTGAATCCGACTGTGGTGAGTCAATTGTGATAAATGATGAAGAGTGGATCAGTGATGGGGTTGATATCTCATCAATAACGCTGAAAATTTTGCGCTTGAAAAGTTTAATTTGAGAATCAGTAAATTCTTCTATTTCAGGTATCAAGCTCAGTAAAAACATTTTGAGAGCCTCTTTCCTTTCAATTTTGTGAGAGCTAGTAGCTTCTACGTTAGCAGTTGTTTCCAGTCTTGCTTTTTTGGCTTTGAAATACTCAGCCACACATTTATCTGCGTCCGCCGCCGATTTATTTCTGACATTCAGGCTTTTCTTAGATCGATTTGGTTGAGGCAGTACTGTTCCCTCAGGTGATGCTGGGGGGAAGGTGGATGGTGCTTGTATCAGAGGTGGTGGTGGTGGTGGCGATGATGCTTGTGAGGATTACACCATGTCTGATGAATCTTCAAGAGAGCCACTCTCATCATCACATCTTTCTAAATTTTCAAATATTTCTTCTGTCGTTTCATGCTGTGGTATTTGTGGCAAATTTCCGGATGAGGGAGGAGCCAACGCTTTTATGAATGGCACACAAAACTGCATGGCATCTGCCAAATAGTATGCCTTTTTCTTTCTTCCGGATCCACTTGGTGGAGGCTTCAGTTTACGTGAGAAAACTGTACGAAGATTACGCCATTTCTCTTTGCACTCAGCCGCTGAAATCAATGAAACGAATACAGTTACACATTATGTTAAAATACAGTAACACTAAAATAAAAATAATCTTTATTTATGTTTTTCATTTTTATGTTAGATTTATTTAATTTTTTACAGGTACTTGGCAACAGGATGCACATTTGTGTCACTTTCTTTATATTTTGCAAGAGGGGAGACCACAATCGGAGCTATTGTTAAAGATACTACTAAAATAATCTGGGACGTATTGAATGAAATATATATGCCTGTACCGACAGGAGATCAATGGAAAATAATTGCTGATCGTTTTGAGATGATATGGAACCTTCCAAACTGCATTGGGGCTGTGGATGGGAAGCACATCCGAATAGAGAAATTTCCAAACACTGGTTCTCAAAATTACAATTACAAGTTATACCATTCTACCGTACTAATTGCGTGCTGTGATGCAGATGGACTTTTCACAATGATCGAACCGGGTTACGCCGGAAGAAACAGTGATGGAGGTATTTTCAACGCCAGTGCAATGAAATTCTGGATGGCCCATGGGGGTTTTGACATACCTTTGCCTTCCCCGTTGAGATACGATGAAACAAACCGTCCATTTCCTTACTACTTTGTGGGAGATGAAGCGTTCCCATTGTCACGCAATTTAATGAGGCCCTATGCAAAAAGAACCTTAGACAATGTGAAAAGGATTTTCAATTACAGATTGAGCCGTGGAAGGAAAACAATTGAATGTGCCTTTGGAATGGCAGCAGAAAAGTTTGCGGTATTAAATGGGCCCATACGATGTCGAAAAGCAGGAACAGTGAATGACATTGTAAAAGCTGCTTGCGTCCTCCATAACTACGTACGTAAACGAGAGGGGATTGATTACAGGCCACCAGCTACGGGAGAAGATAACGAGATTGCGGGAGTAGCTATCAACATGACAAGACAACTTGTAATAGCCTACATGACGGTTCTTCGGCGGCTACTTTAAGGAATTATTTGGCAAACTATTTTCTTTCTTCTCATGCATCTGTACCCTGGCAATGGAAATACACTGTACCAGAAATAAGGAATAATATTACTAATTAATATTATCTATTAACAATATTAGTGGTGTATGTTGTTAAATAAATACCTAACAAAAATAATAAATAAAATAAATACCACTACATACCTGTAATTTGTACTTCGGCTGCCACCTCTTGCCATGCTTTTTCAGTGATGTCTTTCCTGGAGTACCCAGGAAGCTTATAATTATATAGCAATTCACGCTTTTCCACTTCTTCAACGAATTTTATATTCCACGTTTGATCATTCATTTCGAATGTCGACCAACAACACTTCAAAATGTCAATAATATACGCTATAACAACGCTAGAATAACACGTCTTCAACAATTTCACAACATGCAACCGTGCAACTGAAACCGTTTCGCGACCTGCAAGCACGATCGCAAGTGACCAGTTGGAAACTGATTTCAAACTGGTCCCGTTTCTGTCGACCCATGTGCGGCTCCCCACTCCCTTACACGTGAAAGGTCACCAAACGGTTGCATGTACAACCGGTTTTAAACTCGCGTTGCAAAACAGTCGACCCGTGTGCGGAGGGCCTAAGCCTTTAGGTTGGCACAACTGCTGCTGCTTGGTGTCCTTGTCTGACCTTGGATGTGTTATGACTCTCAGACGCTTACATTTCCAGAGCTGTTCTCATTTAATTTCGCTATTGTGATTGCAGTTATAGTTGTAGTCTTACAATGTCTACGCGCAAGTGTGAACAATAATAATGTTTTTTGTTACATTTGTGAAAAGTATGTAGTGCTTAAGCAAAGAACTGAAATAATATACTTTGTGAAGAAAGCTTACTATGCTTATTTTAAAGTGAAGCTTGGTCACCAGGATAAGGCATGGGTGCCAAAGACAGTTTGCCGCTATTGAGTTTAGAGGTTACGGCTATGGGTAAAAGGTAAGAAAACGTGCATGCCATTTGCAATTACCATGGTGTGGAGGGAGCCTAAAGACCACCTTAATGAATGTTACTTCTGTTTAATCAGTGGTTAAATTCTAAAAACAAGAAGCAAATTGTGTATCCAAGCATTCCTTCAGCCATCAGGCCAGTTCCAAACAGAGAAGAACTGCCTGTCCCTCTTCCTCCATCTGCTTTAGAGAACATGGTAGAAGATGATGTTGGAAGTGAAGACGACTTTACTCCTAAAAGGTTCTCTCATATTGAACTTAATTACCTAGAACGTGATCTGAATTTTCCTAAAGAATCTGCAGAACTACTTGGCTCCCGGCTTAAAAGTAAGAATCATCTGGCACCAGGAACACATTCTTCATGGTGCAGACACAGAGGACAAGAACCGGTTCATTTATTCTAAAAAACCATTCCTTGGTTTACTGCAATAACATAAACGAGATAATGTACTTATATGGCATTGAACATGATCTTATTCAGGGGATTCCTTTTATTGACTCATCCAAGAGAAGCCTCAAAAGTGTGTTACTGCAAAATGGGTATATGTATGGGTCTATTCCTGTGGCCCATTCAATTGAAATGAAAGAGACATTCGAGAACATGGAGGTACTGTTAACTTGTATCCAGTATGCGGAACACAAATGTCTAATCTGTGGGGACTTCAAAGCCATAGGAATATTATTATGACAACCAGCTGTGTATACGAAATTAACTTGCTTTCTATGTGAATGGGACAGCCGGGAAAAGCAAAGGCATTGGAGTGTGATAGTTTGACTAGAGCAAAGTAATTTTGTGGCCGGAACTAAAAACATCTTTTATGAACAACTTGTAGACCCCCAAAACGTTTTACAGCACTACACATCAAATTGGGTTTGATGAAGCAGTTTGTAAGGGTTCTTCTACAAGATGGACCCTGCTGCAATTACCTTTCTATAACATTTATCTTCATCACACAAGAAAAATTGAAAGTTGGAGTTTTTATTGGTCCACAAATCCACAAACTGGTGAAGGACGAAGATTTTGAGAAAACGATGAATGAGAGAGAGAAAGACTGCCTTCCAATCTGTTACCGAAAACTTTCTAGGGAATAACAAAGATCCAAATTACAATAACATTTTCGAAACAATGTTGGAAATCTTCAAGAAGTTGGGTTGTAACATGAGTGTAAAAGTTCACTTTCTACACCCTCATATCGACTACTTTTTGGAAGATCTGGGACATTATAATGAAGAGCAAGGTGAAGGCTTTCACCAAGATATTAAGGAGCTGGAGAAAAGGTACCGGGGGAAATGGATTGAAACTATTATGGTCGACAACTGTTGGATGTTGAAGATGGACATTAAAGTTGGAAGATCTGCAAGGAAGTCAAAAAAGAGAAAGTTTGAAAAGTAATGGAACACTGGTTGCTTTTTGTTTTATTACACAGTAGTCACGAAAGTATTAGGATAGTTATTTACAGTATTAGGAAAGGTTTTTACAGTATTTAAAAACAGTGTTTGAAAAAAAATTCTACTTAAATAGATTTGTGCTTTAAATAGGTAAAGTCTTGAAAACATAACCTCTTAATTTGTTTAAAAACCTGACATGATAGAAAAAAAATTATATCATTTTTAGAATCGGCATATAAAATAGATTCAAGAACACCTACTTTTGAGAAATCATCTGAGAAATTAAAACAAAATGCTGACTAGTGTTATGGATGAGGTAAGTTAAATTTATTGGAAAAGTACCAACCTTTACGGGGATTAAGAGTAGAAAACACTTAGTAAATAAACCTATATATTTTCAACCGTGGATATAATTCCGTCCTTCCCGTCATAGACTATCCAGTCTATGGCAAAACGAACGCAATATAATAATCAAATACCAAAACAAGCTGCTTATTATGAATATTAGTGCGTAAATGTGTAGTAAGATATAAAATCAACTTATCAATATATCGCAGTATATAATTTGGATTACTTTAGATTGTCAAAATATCTCATGAATCCGAGCAGTAGGATGTAGACCCTTAATTTTTTAATTTTAAGTGTTAATTCTTTTTTAGTATTTTCTAGCAAGAACTAATGAGTAAAAATAGGGTAAAGAAAAAACTTAAAACATTAAAGATAATGTAACATGAATACATGAAACTAAAAGTAAGATAAACATGAAACACAAATAAAGCAATTATTTTAATGGTATTGGTTCTTTTATTACAATTGAATAAATAAATAACAAACAAAAAGATCCTTATTTAAATAAAATGTTTTCGGATAAACGTCTGGCTAGAATACACACACATCATTAAACTTAAAATTGCCATAAATAAAACTCAAGATAGAATAAGTAAATAAAAATCGTTTCCAAAAATAGTATTTCCGATGTGTTTGAACAATAATTGTTTGTTTATATATTAACGTGAAACTCTAATATTAAATTTAGTTCAAGGTGTTCAAAAATCTATGTACAGTACATGTGACAAGTAAACAAAAAACTAATTATGTCCTATGTGAGTAGTATGTTTATTAACTTTAATCTTACTAGAAGAAACCCATTATTTATAAATATAGGTCTTTCTTAGACCAGATTTAGAAAACGTAATAGTATTTTACTATTTTATTGGATTATATATGAGGTGAGCTGATGCAGTGAAATTCTGATTAATTGATAGTGGAGGAGATTACATAATAATGAGCTAGATATCCTGTGTCCATTATCGGAGAGTATTAGTGAAATTAGACCAAACTGGTTATGGTGGGCAGCATATTCAGCGTGAATGAAAGAAACAAGAGGCGCGTTTATGGTTTTGACTGGTAAACCAAATGAGAAGAGATCATTGGTAAGACCTAGATGCAGATGGGAAGATAACAACATAATTGAACTTAGAGATAGGATGTGATGATTTGGACTGAGTTTAACTATCTCAGGATAGGGATGGGTGACGTACTTTTGTAAGTATAGTTATGAATTTTCAAGTTCCTAAAGTAATTGAGTCAGTACCCATGCATAAAATAATAACTTTTGATGGAAACACACCCATACATTCAGCTTATTACTAGTGCTACCCACTATACGGACTAGTTTACAAAATGTTTGATAATGTATAATAAATATTTTTTCATATATATGTTTCAAATTAAGAATGAGTCAATTATCAGTAAATCATACTAATAATAAAATAATAATAAAACTACAACAAATATATTAGTGAAAACAAAGTGTAATTTATAATCTAAGACCCTCCCTAGAAATACATTTGAACCAAATCAGAAATACCCTTTTTGGAAAGCTTAAAAATTTCAAAACCCATCAATCAGTAATAATAGTTAATAATTTATAGATAAATTCACACATCCTTACTTATTATAAAAAATAATGATTAGATATCACTTTTGAACAAAATTTTGTTAAAATAGTTTTCTAAAAAAATACAAATTAAAAAGTCATCCATCAGTTAGATACCTTTAAAACATTTTTTTTTAAACCGATACAGTTAATAATCATATTTAATTTGAACCAAAGATTAATATCCATTTTCTATGACAGTATGAATTTTCAAAACCTTTATTCAGTAAACTAATCTTAACCGTATAGCTAGAATTCAACGCTTAATTTATCTGTGGGGTTTGATTATAAGATATCAAGATATCAAATTTGAAAGAAATTCGTGGAAACGTATTATCTGTACCTTCAGTTAAGTACTGGTATCGAAATAAATGGAATTAGGGGACTCGTATTTTTGAGTTTGTCAATAGATAAAACAAAGTTATATAAGAATATATATGGAGAAAATGTTGACGACTACAATAATTATTCTAAATGATGATGTAATAGATGTAAAGTATAGAAACGTGATGGGAATTACATAGAAATTAATTAGTTTGATGAAAACCTTATGGGGCTGCGTCGTCTTAAAGAATCTTTCAGTGCCTGTAATCTTTCAACGAATGAAATGTTTCCCCCCTCCCCCTTTCAACTTCGTCTTGTTTTACAATTATTATTATTATTATTATTATTATTATTAATTCTCAGACCCTCGTTTATAACAGCTTGTTATATATTCCCCCCTCTACAACTACTTTCATCTTCCTGTTTTTTCCACCCCTCTAAGCAACGAGAGGGGTTGCTTATAGGTTGTAAGCTGTCTTCTGCGCTTTAATGCAGCTTCTCGTCAACATCTCTGGTGATACTTCACGACGGATTGATGTTTACTCTAGCCCCACTTTCTTTCCTTCTTTCCGGCTGGAAAAAGATAGGAGTGGGAGTAAGGAGAGGAAGGAGGTCTGCAGTAGTGGGCTTCCCTTGGGGCAAGTTGTCCTAGCTGTGTCATGTCAGCTCTAGAGTTGGGAAGGGGTTCTGGAGGGGTGAGTGGTTAAAGATAGAGGTAAAAGCACTAAGGGGTTGAGATTTCGGATGTTGTATTAGGGGTAGACATAAACAGAAAGTGACTGAGACATATTCTAGAATATTATAAACACATCCTAAAAGAGTTATAGTCAGTATACAATTTATAATTGTTATTTTTCTGAACAATTCAAAACAAAAATATGGGTTTACTTGTATTTAAAAGTATACACATTTCAATGAACAGTAACTGAATTAAATTTCTTTTACAAATTTTAAAAGAATGACTATTTGGGGAAGACATTTTAGATTTTCCATCTATTTAAATGTTAAATTTATTGTCTGTTTGTTAGGTTTCTCCAGATTCTAAAATAAAAAAATTAGATGGTTTTTAAAAAGTAGTTATTTTTCGTACCTTGAATACGATATTTTTTCGAAAGCTCTTAGTCTAAAACATAATTAAGGATTTAACTGAATCTGAAAGTTGAAGATCTAGCAGTCTTATCCGTAGTTTAAATATATTTACAAATATATCGTGTTTTGCTAAATGTTTCTACGACTGTTAATTTAGAGTAAACTAATTTATTTCAAAAGCCTCTTCTGATCTAGTAAAGTATATATGTATCGAGTTTCATTCTCAAAGTAATTGCTGAACTTTGCCAGAAGACGTGTTTCGATGCCAAGATTGAGACTTGCCAGACAGTTTTACGGTGTTTTCTGGCACATCGAAATAACCCGAACCTCCTTCCCCCTTATGACCTTATTGATTAATTCCATTGAGTGTTTTCTAACATTTGTTTGGCCATACTAATAAGTTATTTAAAGAATTCTAATAATAGCTATTGCATTCTTCCAGTTATGTTGACTTAATGGATTATTTAGGAGTTTTGGTCTCAGGCTTACTTTTGTTTGTGTGTTTTAATAATATCTCCAAAATTATTATTGACTTAACTTTATAATTTTCCTTAGTGTCTTGTTACATTTAGTAAGGTGCTTCTTACAAACCTTAATACAAACCTTATAATAAAAACTAATATATAACTACACTTAAATATTGTTAATATTAATATTTTAACCTCGTTTTTACTAGCTTCTTAAAACATACGTAGGCCTATATTTAATAATAACTGTATTAGGTTAGGGAGGGAAAGGTATATGAAGAGTAAGTATATCAGGATTTATACCCAAGATAAACTGATAAACCTTAGGAAATAAAAATTCATGCCAAGCCAGAATTTGAAGACCATTATTTGTCTTCCTTATCACAACTACTCCGAAGGTATTTAGCAATGTCAGTTGGGCATATGGCTATTAGGATGATGAGAACTAAAAAAAACCTCCTAAAACACTATTGTTTGGTTATAGGCTGGCTGTAGTGAGGTTTTTTGATTATTTTTTTTTGTGCTTATCAAACTTCTTTTCTGGTGTATTCTGTATATTTTCTTAAAATAAACCTTTCTTATGAGGTAATATTAATTAAAGTAGGCTTCCAGAAATAAATAAAAACAAAGTCATATATATAACAATATTTATATAATAGAATATTTAATAATTGTTCATCTGATAAAGAGAAATGGCTCATTTTAAATAATATCTATAAGGCATTCGAAATTGGAATACCTAATAAATGTCTAAACCTGTTAAAGAACCTTTAAATAGTTTAAATATCTTACATTTATAAAATCTAGGATTTGTATTGGCTTTCTGAATGATCTATATGGTATATGATTGATTTGAGGT
This sequence comes from Timema douglasi, assembly GCA_901482245.1. Taxonomy (NCBI): domain Eukaryota; kingdom Metazoa; phylum Arthropoda; class Insecta; order Phasmatodea; family Timematidae; genus Timema; species Timema douglasi. The sequence goes on along the minus strand of CABEEJ010002617.1, from coordinate 62,815 downwards.
AAATTATTCACAGTTTAATTAATGGCCTGTAGAAAATTGATAGAATATTAATTAATCTGTACAATCTAATTGCCTAGTTCAGTACCACCTTGGCTAGGGTGTCTTTAGGAAAATAAGTATTGTTATTTTTAGTTCTTAGAAATTAATCCATTCCAGTCATAATTTATTAGGTGATCATAAATAACGAACAATGTAAATTAATTTATGAATGCTTTATCTCATCTTCTTATAATTGCAGATTTTATGTTTATCTGTAAATATTTTTTTATAACTACTATTTCTTAAAAATAATAATTGTGGTGCACAAAATAATATAAGAATCTTAGTTACCCACACCTGAAGTTACGTAGACTAAGGTATTGGTTTCATGTGGTTTGGTTCGATACTGATAGAGACGTCTGTTTACTTTGCCAGGTGTACTAAAGGAGTCTTTCATAAATGGTTCATTATTCTTCATCAAAGGAAATTAGAGTAAAGTTCCCCTTGATTAAAAACTACTCATCTTAACTGCATTAGTGGTCATACGTGGGTCTAACGTTAAAGAAACAATAGTATATGTGAAAATTTTTAGCCTCTATGTTATGGAAGACCTTAACGTTTAGTGTGCCACTGAAATACAAAATTGAGGTTTCAACATTTTGTTTTTGTTCTCAAATATGTATATATCTATGTTACACTACTCCCACATCCCCAGGGACAGATAAAAAATGGTTTAATCGATTTCATAAAAATAAATTATATATTAAATTGTATATTTTAATCTATCTCGGTATATTATGATTTTACTATGTAAAAACCTTTAAGGTTAGTATACTGATGTATTGATTTGATTTTTGAAAATGTTTGTAAAACTGAATCTAAAATTTTTAGTTTAAAACAAATATATTGAGATCGTTTTAAAAAATAAACATAACTAAAGATATTGTTTATTGAATAATTTCTTTTTAGAGGTAGTTTACTTAAAAGTTGTTAAAGACAATTTTTTCATCTGGCTATAGAAATTAAGCAAAAATTATATATTCACAGGTGGTTTTTATTTAAACAATGTATAGACTTTTCTAAGGAAATTGATAAGATCTTTAAAAAATCTTGCTAACGATCTTATTATACCAATTAATATTGTTGGATGTTTGGCTTAACTCTTAACAGTTCAAAATATTATTAGAATGAAGCTGTATGAAATTTAGACTCAACAAAACTTTGATATAATATTTTCCATTTCCTTTATTTTAGTGCTGGCCAACAGTCGTAAGACCTATAAAAGTCCAGCACTGAAAAGTACACAAGTACCTTACAAATATATATATATATATATGATAAAAAAATAAAAAAATTGCTAAATAATGTTATATAATGATGAATAGTTACAAAAAAAAATAGTAATTAATAATGATAAAAATAAAAAATATTAATAATAACGAATAATTAAAGAGTGGTTAAAAACATTTACAATGTGCAAAAAATGATAGATTATGGATGTGGGATTTCCTTAAATAACTATCTGAATCTAGCTTTTCTCTTATGATAGAATTCGAAATCGACAAATCTAGAATTGGCCCTATGAACATAGATATCTATAGGGCTTACCTTATAAGAGCAATTGAGAAAAAAATATTTTGGATTACGAGAATTCCAAGAAGGGATATGAACGCTTACCTTATCAAGGGCAAATTTTCAATAAATTTTACTACTAAAAGTTTTAAAAACAAAAAGGGTATCACAATAAAGTCTACGCGAGAAGAGAGTTTGAAGCTCTAATGGTTTTCAAATTCTGTCATAATCATAATAAAGCCGGTTAGTAAAGAATTTATCATAACACGCTACGACCAATTTTCTTTGAATGTTTTCCAACCGAAGAGAGTCAGTTAAGGTAATGGAATTCCAAGAAACAGTAGCATATTCAAACTTAGATCTAACCAGGGCGTATTACAGACACAAATAGCAGTCAAATTTCTTAAATGATGATATAATAAATTTAATAACTCCAAGTAATTTTAATGACGGGGAAATGACATGGTCAACATGAAAGTGTAAAAAAAGTTTGTTATCCAGAACACCAAGATTATTAATATAAAGTGTGCTAACTATGTTTTCATTGCCCAATTTATAAGTAAAAAAGAAAGGATTAGTTTTCCTTATAAGAGATATAGATTTGGTCTTACATTTATTATAATATATTCCATTTTTAAAAGAATATCGAGGAATACTATTTGCATCATTTTGTAACTCAATACTCTCTGAAGTTAATTTGATAATTTTAAATAATGTTACATCATCTGCAAAGAGTATATAGCTAGTTGAGTTTAAATATATAACAATGTCATCAATAAACACATAAAAGAGAAGAGGACCTAAATTAGAACTCTGTGGTATGTCATAGGGGGTTAAATATGTGTTTGGGGTGTGTGAATCAATTTTAATAGTGAGTGATCTTTCATGCAAATAACTGCTGATCCAATTTTTAAATATGATTGAGAAAGGCCGAAATTACCAAGCTTAGAGAGAATAATACTATGCTGACATAAATCAAATATCTTACTTTGGTCAAAATAAATAGAATACACTTGACCTTGGGAAGAGACTTGAGGGTCAACATGCCCAAGAAATTCTACTAAATTAGTGACAGTATATTTATTTTATAAAGCCATGTTGATTATCTGAATGTTTATTTTTAAGTTGGTGGAGAATATGGTCATGTATGATTCTCTCGAATACTTTAGAGAAAGTGTTTGAGAGGATAATTGGTCTATAATTACAAGTATTTGTTTTTGACCCTTTTTTTTATAAAGGGGTATGACAACAGATTGTTTCCATGTAAGAGGAAAAGTTTCATATTCATAGCATACTTATGTATAAAATAAAGTAGGTACCTTAACATTGAATGTATTGGAGGAAGATGTTTAGCTCAAAGACATGTGATGGAAACGTTTTCCCACCCCTGTACATGTGTGAGGACGTGTTAACTAAGTTGTCCCCCCTTCCCATATTTCACCCCCACAACCCTCAAGACGTCCAAACATGTCACAGACACTTCTAGGAGAAAAGATACGTCGTGACATAGTCTGTAAATATATCGGGTGGACAAGTTCTTAGTGGCTTTTGCGCCAGAGTTCTCTTGATTCCATCTCGTCCAGGGCGTGGGATTATAGCCACAAGGCAGTAAAACCTTCTGATATATACTTATCTCTTGATTTTATATTGGGAGGGTTTAGGGGGGTGACAAAGGAGAAAGAGGAAATACGACTTATTTAATTCAAGAAGATAAAAGGTTGATTCAACTTTATTATAAAAGTACGTATTTCTTTACTGTTTTGTTTTATTATATTTGGAAAAAATATAACATTGTGTGAATGAAAATATTGTAAACTTTTTGTTTTGGGTTTAATCATCATTTAAAGCGTCTTTTTAATTTTAAACCAATATCTACATGAGAAGTAAGTTAAATACAATATATTGGCTCAGCGTATACTCAAAGTCAAATAAAACATTAAAATAAATAATATATTAATAGTACATCTTAAATTTATTATGACTATATTTGAAAAGGATATCAACATTTTTATAAAATTTAATAAAATATAAACACAATTGGGACAAATAAAGTAAAAATGACATATTTCCGATACTTATAACCAAAAGTAATTGAAAGTTTAAATACAACGCAGTATTTTTTATTCAAAGTATTAAATATAAATACATTCAAGAGTAATAATTATATGAATGATTGTTTTATAAAATTGTTTCAACTTTTGTGCAGTTTTAATTGATTTAATAGGTAACTACAAAATAACACTTAGTCAATCCTTTTACAACTCCTCTTACTACCTGTTTAGGTTATTCACATATATAAACATTACTTTAATGAGTTAGGGATGAGGAAGGTTGTGTTTAAAGGACGTGTACTCATATATGAGTTAATAGAGAGTTAAACCCATTTAGGAATAATGACCATCCGTATACCCGACCCGGATTCAAACCCTTGGTATCCCTGTCATTTCATCGTCCATCTAGTATATTGAAAAAGTTATGTTTTTTACCATACAGCCACCAAAGCAGATAAAATATTACTAAAGATGACATTTAAAAAAATATTCATTTTAAAAACGACTTTTTGCATGATAGTTTGGACGCTACAGGTTGAATATCTGCATTTTAATTTTTCCTAGTAGCTATAAGTGGTTTTTTTTATCATCATTCTTTGAGAAAGTGATTGTAGTTAGAATTTCCGCCAGTTACTCTGAGTGGTTATCATCGTTGTTTATTAATATTATCCCCATTTATTCCCTTGGGTGGATTCACTCCCTCCTAAACTGCCAACACTATTTTTAAACCTAAATTTAACCAATCAATATTCTTTAACAAATATTGGTAGATTTACTGACTAGATATTAAATTTATCTTTTATTTACAGATATGGTCAGTTTTAAGAGTACTGGATATATATTAGTGAGGTTTGTTTATACTTTTGTTTCCTTCCCCGATCTTCCACCACAAATATTGGTGTATATTTTCTCTTAATTTTTATTTTCCATATACCTCCATAATTAGTTTAACCAAACAAGTACAAAATGGATGGCAGTTAAAAGTGGTTCACACAAACAAACATAATAATAAAATAATTGTTGTTAATAGGAAGTTAGCATAAAAATTGCTTTTTATAATAAAATTGTTCATGTTAATAACCTTTAACAAATAATATTGTCAATACTGATTGAAAGATGATTTAAAATCAGTTAGCTCTTTGCTTCAGAAAAGAAAGTTCCTTATACATGAACTTTGATAAAAAGATTTCTATTATGCTCCAAACTCTTTCAATTGGTTGAGGTCTGAACTATAAAATAAAGTTTTGCAGTGTTGCTAGAGGATGAGAGGGGAGGTTGGGGTTGACTGGTGATTGATGGCCGGTTCGATTCCCTGGTCGAATACCTTTTGTAATCTTACGACTTTATTTAGTTTAGATGGTTTTGGTGGTGATCAATGAAGCGAAGCTTTTCCTTCCCCTCCTTGATTTATAAACTTTCACGCCATAACTGAAATAGATTATTTTATTATAAAGCCTGAATTATTTAATAATAAAGTTCTAAATAAAACATAGTTTGACAAACTTTTAGAAAAAAAATCATTTTTGTATATTTAATTTTAAGAAGCCTTAACTTAGTATTGACGATCATACAGTATGATTCTTCACTCTTAGAGTATATTAGATTGAAGATAAGGAGATGTTTGGGGCTCAAATCCCAGGCTGATAGACTTAAGGCTGGTTTCACAAACATTAATCAGTGGCCTGATCAAATATTTTATGCAGTTTTATCGATAATCAGTGTCTCAAACCTCACCATCAGATGTACCATTAACAATCAGGAGTCGATTGTCGATAAAATCTCTAAAATGACTAACAAACTAATTATCACACATTGACTGCTTGATTCTACGATCATCTTGTTGATGGGAATAATAAATTACAAGTTACCATAACTAAATTATTTTTTTTCCTTATTTAAGTGAATAATTAAAATTTTTTTTTTTTTACATTCTTATCTTAAGTGGGACATAACATTAAAAATGGGTGACCTGGTGGTCTAGGGGTAAGGTGTCAGACTTCTATGCTGGCGGCCGGGGTTCAATCCCAGGTCCCGGCAAAGATTTATCTTGATTACCAAACCCTTCCTTCACCTCTGACAAGACATCTTGTGAATGTGAGGAATGCCAGGTTTCCACCGTGGTTTGGATTCCACGTTAAACTGTAGGTCCTTCATTTCATCTCACAATCACCCTACCATTACACATTAGCGTAAGTGCGTATAACCCGAACGGGTAGTAAGACGCGGTAATAATAATAATAATAATAATAATAATAAAATTAAAAATAGTGTTTTCAGCTAAGGCCTCTTCAGAAGAAGATTTCTACTATAAAATGAAATTAGAAGCAATGGGTTGTGATCCAAAATAGCTGCGGGAAATAAATTATATTTTATTTAATCAAATATAAATAAGATTTTAGAAGAGGTTGTGTTTGATTATATTGTATTAATGTCTAATTTTCCTTAAGGAACGTGCACCAAATTTCAATTAATTTGAATTAATTTATAAATCATAGGAAGCTTAAGCTACTTGAGACTTAACATTTATATAATAATCCAGCTTATGTTTGGATCTAGTTCGTTTGGCAATAATAATATTTTCCAAATATCATGTAGTTTACAGTGTTTACATGTTTAATTTTCTTGTTTATTTGATAAAATCTCTGGTCAGTTGATCGGAGATTTCGATACCTAAACAACAATTTCTCGACATAAATTTTTCTTGATCTATTATCAATCATATTGGAAACTCGGTGATTAAAGAATAAATATATTTGTGCAATCAGCCCTAAGTATAATATTTTATTCAAGGTCTCACACCCACACTCTTCACCAATGAGAGTACATTTATTCCTTATTAGTCAAGGTTTGAGTAAATATTGAATATATATTAAGATGTGGGGCTAAATAATATTTTAGAACAGTATATTCTCGATTGTTTAAAGCACCATATAATTCTAAGTAGGGATGCACCAAGCACGCATCGTTTTACATATCCCATATGGTATATTTGATAAAATAACTTATGATGCAAAAATGTAATATATATATTTATTTTTTATAATATATATTCATTTAAGACAAATTCCACTAAATGAAGATTCCATTGGACCAGAAATTCCACAGCGAGAATTCCACAGCTATGAACATTAAAACACGTAAGAAAATTCAGTTTTACTGACTATTTCGTGTATTTACAATTCTCGATAGTCTGAAATAGGCCTGATTCCACTCCTATAGTGTTTTATGGATACCCTTAGCTCATTTAATATATAAATACTGACAATGATATTTTTAAATTTTTTTAAAGCTTTAGTTTTTGAAGGTTTTGTTTTAATAAAACTCACTGCATGAAAACTATAGACTTAATAATTACTGAATTTTATTTTTATAAAACAGTGTTCAAACTCAATTCATCCTTGGCTTTGAAAGAACATAAAAGGATGAAGCGTGAGAGAGCACAAAAGTCGTTAGCCTCTTTTTTTTTTTATCTGGATCCGTGTGGAAATGAAAACCGGAAATGTGTTCCTGTTATTCCGGACAGTTGAATTTCCGGTCAACTCCTGACGTCATTTCCTGTCAACGTGTAGTCCAGCAAATAGGATGGTAGATGTCAGAAAGAAAACTGAGTTAAAGTGGTTTTCAAGTGGACACTAAAACAAACTAAATAAATAATTACTTTAACAGTATAATATCACTTAAAATGATTTGTTTACTAATCCTAAATGGAATTCCATTGTTTTAACATTTTAACTTTTTATTTACATAAATATATGATGTAGTTATACACATTCATTGGATATAAATTATGTTTACTATGCTAAAAAGGTTTAACGTCAAGACAAGGAAATGCATTAAATGAAAAAAAAGTATTAGTGTTCACTAAAAATAATTATGTCTTAATTTTTAATATTTTTTTTAGTCAAAATAATAAAATAATTATGCCTTAATTTTTTTAATTTTTTTAGTCAAATGGCTACGTTGTTTTTTATGTTTTAATTTTATATTATTTTTAATCTTTAAAAATATCAATCCCAGAGGTAGCCTAATGACTGAATATTAAAAAAACTATTTAAAATTGTAATAATTTTTTTTTCAAGTTATACAAATTTTTAAATTAGTTTTATAAATATTATTTTCATATTATGCTTTTATTAATTTTGTCTGTAATAGTGGGTAAGTAAATAGATTATTTTTAAAATTTCCCTCATAAAAGTATGTGTTTAAAACTAAATATTGACATATTGGCATGGCAATCTTATCATAAAATTTGGTCCCTTGATTTTTTTTATCGGAACTTATAATGTTTTGAAAATTTTAGTAAATCTTTTCAATAAATTGTAAAAGTTTACTCCTAGCTTATGACCCCTGGGAGTGTTTACGTGATCTAAGTGGCTATGTTATCATTAAACTGCCTTTAGTTTACGAAGAAGTCAGTTTGAATCTCAATCGAGTGTACTGTGCTGAGGTTTTTAATATGTGATTAATAGCTGAGTATATTTTTTCTCCACTTTAACGCGTAGAGATATCCTCTAAATTCTTTATTTTTATTGGCTAAATATGTAGATATTCCAGGAAATTTGAAACAAGAAATATCATTTGCCATGACAATTTAACTTTATTTTGAAATGTTAATAAAATATGAATTTATAATTAAAAGTTACTTTATCTTCAAGATTTGTACTATAGAAACCAGTTTAAAATAAGTAAGTTACTTAAAAATAATGTGTAGTGTAATATTATATGATTTATTTTTAAATAAACATTACTGTTTATAACAATTGTTTAAAATATGATATTATCCATATCGGTGGGATGGTGCTCTGATTTTCCGGTAAAGGAGAGGTTAGTTTATACTATATAATTTTCCACTCTTCATCAACGCCAACGCCGGTATATTTACTCTATTGCATGGATTCTAAATTTTAACTCCATAAATGTTAATACATGGATATAATATCAACATTACTTGATGGGTTGAAATATGTAGTCTATAAAACAAGATAAACAATTTTTCATATTAGTAATATATTAATATTAACAGTTGATTTATTTAATCAAAGTTTATTAATTATTGATTAATTATAAAAAATTGAGTAAATAACAGATATATATTTTGACGTGCTGCTATATTCTATTTCATATTGTATTATTATGAATGTTTACTAAAATAAAGCTTGATAAATGTATTTTGTCGTTTATACTAATTTTACCACAGACTGTACCAGTGGCAGCAGGCCAAGATTCTGTTGAGTAACAGATGTCCCCTTAGACCTATGCAAACTACAGCACAGTCTCCCATTGCCATTGGTATCTCAATAAATAAAAAGGCGTTCACAGTTCCTGACAATTTTCAATTCGTGATCAATTCAAAACAATGAGCAAATCCAACGGGATTGTGATTAAGAATGTACTAATATAGAATAAATCTAATGGTGGTTTGAACCAAAGCTAAGGGCCGCTTATTGTAATTAGTACTTAACTTCAAACACTTCATCAGAATATACTTTCCATAATGACAGCAGTATCATTTTTAATGGAATGACATTGAGTAAAGGCCAACCCTTTTTTTAAATGAAAAAAAAGAGGCATTTATTATTATGAAAGCTAACCAAAATCTTTTAGTAGAATTGGATGGGAATACATATCTTTATCTTATTTTAAATTTACATCTCTAAAGTGTCCTTTTATTTTTTAAATTAATATGTTAATAGACCTCGTGTTATATGATTTAATATATTATACATCTTTCATGTACTTTTTTTAATCTTAAATTACTCAATTAGTTCAGATTGACCGAGGGGATATCCATATATTATGTAATATATAAATATATATATATCTAAATGTATGGAGACATTCAGTGTCAACTTTTTTTCCCAATTTATTTTAAGCCATGAGAATGAAACAGTATTGCGCCAGAGGTCGTATGACTTGTCTGTCGGCGGATAAGAGAAACAATGTATGTGTATCTTTCCTTCTTTTCCTTCTAGACAAGGGTTTATTTATTTTAGCAAGAGTGGGTTTGAACTTCCCCTTTTAACTCCCCTTTTACTTTTCAAAACTCCCATCCTAAAAGCTTCACCCCCTCTCCCAACTCACCAATTAATTCCATGTTTTATCAGCAATCCTAGCGCTGATTTCAAATCGTCCGCTCTCCCGGAACAGTGGTTGTCTCTACTCTTGACTTGTCGCTATTTCTACCATCTTTATCTGGTTCCTGCCTCCTTCTTATCCGTCAGTTTCTTTTAAGGTAGAATTGTGGCGTCCAAGAAATACACACTTATAGGGAATAGTTTTGATTAGTGTCTACTTATATGTATCTTTGAGTGATCGGTTTAGTTAAATGTGTGTGTTTGAAGAACTTCATGATTTGTATATATGTATCCAAAGACAAAATAAAATAAACATGGCGCACATTGGATAGTCATGTGTTGCGTATTGGTGAAGGCAGGCTTGTATATACGAAGTGTAAAGTCCGAATCCGGATGAAGTCAATACAATCCAGAAAATGTTGATGTTATCAAAATTACTTAGATAATGTCGAGTGAGAGGTGATTTAATACTATTTTTTGAAGTTTATCCAAATAATATTGACATTATCAATCCACACTTGGATAGTCGAAATTTATATAGTTGAGGCTAGGTTAGTTCTGTTAGGCTAGATTAAGTTAGGTTAGGTTAGGTTAAGTTAGTGGTAAATAAAACATAAAATGATACATTTAAAATGTTGATGCCCTGCTGTGATCCAATTTAATGTCCAATTTCAAAATATTGTCTCAAAATAAAATTTGTACTGAAACTTTCTTAGTTTTTTAAAATATTATTCCACGTATTCCAAGTATTTCTGGCTACTAGTGTTGATACTATCTGGATATGGTTGTAAATGAGATAAACTACTTTCTATTTCTTATTTTATCCACTGCACTTGGCTAGTGCTGAAATATATAGGCTAATCTCTAAAATATCCAGAGCTCTCACATTACCCGTAACATATACAACATTATATTTAGGAAACCCGAAGAAACAAAATCCCTTCGTTTTCCAAAACATCAAAGGAATAACATATATTTGAAAGAATTTTGGTGTCTGGAAAGAGACTACAAGTAGGTTTCTCAGAATATGATTAACGTTCTAGTGACTATGAACCATCTAGTCTCTAAGTTACAAATATTTAGTTTGTGAAAGTCTTTATCTATATTTATTTTTACTGTTTCTATTGATTTAAATATCACCTGAATCAGACCTCGTGTGTTCTAACTCATAAAACTCACAATATACTGTTAGGGGCAAGTTGGGGTCGAAACCACACCAGCTGCGTTTAAATGGCTTATTTCTTAGGTTGTTTTCTACTCTTATTTCTAATAAAATAATAGTTATAATAGTAATTAAAAGTATTTATATAATACGTAATTGATCTATATGTCATATGTATAATGCAGGATAGTTAAATTCAAAGTTACAATTTATAATTTTTTTAGCTATATGGGTAAAAAGACAAATATTGTTTAACCAATCTCAAATAGTTTACAATATGTATAAGGTGAGGGTCATTTAATAAAATATGGTTTATCCAGAACCTATTAAAATATATAATAGATTAATTAGATGTTCATTATTACATTTTTAACATTTTTTTGATGTTGGATTAACTAAAAATATAAATTAATCAGAGTTCATCAGAAAAAAAAAGTCTATGATTATTCCTTCCAAGTTATTGGTTGAAGCTTAGTTAATATTTTACCGTCGAAATATTTAATTTCATCCAATAAATACACACAGGTTGAGTTGTAGGTTTTTATATAATTTAAATACACCTTAAATTTATTCTACCAGAAAAGGAAAATAATTATTGATATTAATTTTTTACATGGACGAACATTTATTTTGTCCTGAAATGTCTAGACCCCAAGAAGAATATCCTAATTTTAGTCAAACGATACTTCGAGTATAATCTTCTAGAACAAAATTATAGAAAATGTTATTTTTTCCAAGTTCAAGGCGAAATTTAATACATCATACATAACAAAGGTAAAAGGGTTGAACACGAAATAGGGATAAATCTAATATACAATTTAAATATATATTCAAATTGAAAAGATTTATAAATAAATAGGAAAAATTTTAAATAGAGAGGAAAAATATTTACTTCCATCTGTGAAAATCGAAATTCGTACTATCTTGGAAGTAAATAAACCCTCCCAATAGCCTTAGCACGGGAATCCTCTTTGTGTGTAGGATCAGCTCTGTCCAAATGAAAATCCTCTGTGTAAAATCCGGCTGTCCAAATAAATATCTGACTTATTTTATTTTCATTCAAAACGAGACTCGCTCCTATATTGTCATCAGCTGATTATATCTTGAGTAGCTATGGCTGACCACAAAAATGAACAAGAATAACTCAACATCTAACTTAAAAGGATTTATTTGTTTAATAAAGAGATAGATATTACGATATATTGCGAAATTCGCTATTGTTATAATTTAAAACAGAGTTGGACGATCTTTTCCCCGAATTCTTATGAATTGACATAAAGTTTATTTGACATGCCCGACAACAAATGCCGTAGACGAATTAATAAGCACATTTTAACTCACCACAAAAATAATACATTATTGAGATATATTTTTACAAATTAAAAAAACAAACAGGACTTTCACTTAGATGAGAATGGTTAATCTCAGATCGTTGGAGAACAATAATAAAGGCCTATGTTTAAAAGATGATCTATTATAATTAAATAATAACATATACACAACTACATGAGTTAATTATCATGTAATAAAAAATTAATCAATTTTTTCATAATAAAAATATATATATTCAACAAAATAATTGTATTTGATATCAAATAAATCTATATAAATGTATACATTTTTATTCTTTTTCTTGTCGGTGTACAAAGCTAGAATCTTCCCACACAACATCTAAAAGGAAATAAAAACAGGACAGAGAAATAAAGAAATTCAAAGTTTACTTTGGAAGTTCAATATGGACGATGTCTTTCATGATGGGCTTTTGCAGAAAGAAGGGGGGGAAAAAACAATGGATGGCGTGTTTATTTAGGCGATGTCATTTTATCGAAACAATCAAAGATATTGAACGTGGTCAAATAATGTATTCAGTCAGAATTTTATAATCCCAAAAAACAATAAAGTAAAACTCAAGAAAATATTTACTCATGCCATAGCCACGTATGTTCACTAAACATAATACATTATTATTTTTACTTTCCCTATTTAAAACGTTACATTTTATAATAGTTTTATCTAAATTATTCTGTGTCAGTATGACAATGTATACTACAATACTATAGTTATCAAATAAAGTATTTTTGAATATATTAACAAATAATCATTAAAGTATATAAGTAATTAACCCTTAGTTAATGTATAATTAATAAATACTCTAGATAAATAAATCAACCATGTACATATAATAATTAAGGAAAAATAGTTTTATCTCACTTTAAATAACACAATTACTTTCGTTGTATTATTAAATGGAAATTTGGTTGTAAGTTTAAAATAATATGAAATAAGAATTTATAATTGTATTTAAAATAAATGAAATAAAATATTCAATTTTAACAAATAATTTCGTAGCTTATATCGAGACCTAAATAAACATTTAAGGAATATAGAAACAATTAGCTCAATATATAATATCTAGGACAGACACAAATGTACTTTCTTAAACACACGTAAATATGCACCCACGCAAAATCACATATGCACACACTGAACACGCACGAAGACACACGCATATAAAGAAAGAGGTATTTGGTCATTTGTCAAAGTAGAGATAATTAAATATAAAAATTAATTGTGATATTCATACTCATACATAGCTATTTATTTATATATATGAATACATAAAATAAATAAATATATAAAGAAACAGGTCAATATCTATTAAAATATTGATTTTATTTTTTTGATGATCAAAATATTTAAATTAAACTGATTTCTATTAGAATGTCTTCTGATAAACTATACAGAAAATTGATCTTTTTTCTCTCTTTAAGCGTAATCTTAAATCAAATTCCCGGGTTATTTGGATGTGAAACGAGCTTTCAAGCGGGGGAGGTGGGGGATTAAAGGAAGCTCAAGTTAAGGTATGTAATTTTTTAATGGTTTCCAGGATCTTGACCAAAATTAATAAAATATTGAACCGCTAGATATACTTTGGTAAAAATGCTACAAATATTAATCTCAAACGTTTTTGAATATTTTTTCATGAACAAAAATTAATTTTACATTGATTTTCTTATTCTTGTTTTAACAATTTATCATCAAATGCCAATGTTCTAAACTCAAATATTTATGAACTGCTGAGATCACTAATTTAGATAATAAATTATAAATGTATCTTCTGGAAAAATAGTTTATTGGTTTGTTAAAGATATTTTGTTACAAAAAACCGCAAAAACACTGGCCTTTGATGGCGTCCAAATCCATACCTCCTTAAGGTGTTCTTTAAACTAAGGTGATTTATTCCTTCTCTGTCCTATCTTGTTCTCTATAAAAGAGATGGTAAAGGGCGGTAGCGCGTTTTAGAAGTGAGAAGGGAGTTTTAGGACGACATACACTCATCCCAGATCGTATTTTAGTCGGTTTGAAAACGTTATGACCACGAGTCTCACTCCCCCTTTAAAGCCGGTTTGGTTTACGACACTGCTTACCTCTTCTGCTAACATGGAGCAATGGTGATCCCAGGTCGACAGGGCGTAACGCTTGATTAGGAACACATTGGAGTGGTTTGGAATAGTTGAAGGAAAGAATTGAGAGAAAAAGATCATAGAAGGGTGAGATATATATATATATATATATATATATATACCTCCCCCTTCTATAATGTTTCTCATAATATACTTACCTATTTTCAGTGAACTTTAAATTTACTCTTCCTTTTGCATATATATGTTTCTGTAACAGTGTATTTTATTATTTATGATCTTTTGTGGAGTTTTTATTCAACAGTGTATATTATTTAGTTTCAAAATAATTACCAGATGTTAGTGAATGAATTTATTTTCATATCAAAGAGAGATTAATTGTGTGCGGTGCAAAAGGAAAAGTTAAAGTTTACTGAAAATAGGTAGTTATATTAATTTAAGATATATTTTTAATAAACTTATTTAAGATCTTATAAATTTTTCAGTCTATTTATAGTATTGCGAAAAATAAATAATACGGTGCATCTCTGCCCACCAAAAAGCATTACAATCAATTTCATATTAACAAGTACTCCATAAAAATATAAGATATATATTTGCCTATTTACAAAAAACTATCTATTCATAAATAAAATCGTAAATTTGTCTTTCAATTTAATTTACTCTGTTCGTTTACATTAAACTCAAACAAGTACGCATCTGTTCTAGATGAGACCGCTTTTGGGTATTTTTACAGCTAAATCTGAGAAAAAATAAACATGAGGATACCTTACAAAAGCAGACTGCAGAAATATGGATCAAAAATTTTCAAACCAGATTTATAAATAATTTTATTCCTTTCTTCACCTTGACGATAATTTTCTATAGTTCGAGCCTGATACATTCCATAACGTGGCAATCAGTCCTAGCGAAATGTGGATAAATGAGTTTAATTTGAAAAAATTATCTATTGATAAGAAAATGTATGGTTGTATAGAGATATTTGAAATAAACTAATCACGTGAATTCTACTCCCATTCATAATTGCATTACTGAAAGAGCATCTTCAATAATAATTGTCAAAACATGTTCAACCCCACCAGACAAATTTGAACAGAATACTCTCATAGGGTATCATCTAGTTGAAAAAATATATCTTTACAATAAACATTTCCTATCTTAATAGCAGTTATGAATCCATAAAATCAATAAAATAATATTTCATAATTTTTTATACGCCTTTTTAAACGTTTATATTATTTATTTGTAAAAAGCTAGGTATAATTATATTTTCAAATAATCGGCTATGCAACATTCAACGATAATTTTTTTTAAATATGGTTTTTAATTCATGGAACATACTTCACCTCTACTCTGGAATTAGCCATATTTTCAAATAATAAAACACTTCTTAAATAACTTGAGAATCCCGGATGTCTACAAAGCATCTTAGAGTTATGGTAAGTGGCCCCCTTAGCAGGAATGAATATAAATTTAAATTTTATCTCTGATTAAAAAGTAAGCTGGGACAAAGAAGTGGAAACGTAGGCAGAAGCTTCATTATTGCCTTGCTTCTTTGTTGGTGTTCAAATATCAGCCGAATGTAGTAAGATGATTTCTACTTGATTCAATTTTATTTATAATATTTTTTTCTCCACGTAAAACTTGGTACACTTCTACTCTATTCTTCTTTTTTTTTTATACTTACTGAATTATTGCAAACTTGTGGATCTGGGAATATTAGTCATTTTAAAGTTTTGTAAGTGGCTCAAGCTAATTTATAGAGTCCGTCACTTATTTAATTCATTTGATAGCATATTTTCCTTGGGAGCTGGGAGACCTAGGTCGAATCCGAGCAAGATAAAAAAAAATTCATACTTTGTAACCTTGGGGCTAGCTAGCCCTTCCGAGTTGATGATATAATAACCTTGGGAGTGAGCGTGGCATATGATCTAGAATTAAGTTAGTTTGTAACACTCGTACTGATATAATAATTAATTTAAAAAGATCGTGTAAAACTTGTTTGATTTTTTCCTGGCTCGGGGGCTCACGGAATAAATGACGGGATCTTCTATCAAGCTTGTAATTCGATGAAGTGGCTGGCAATTTGATATTTACTGGGTGAAGATTATGTGTTGTTTAATATGTGATTTTTAATTCCCCTCCAAGTAAATGTAGACAAATTTACCCTATTCATTTCCCATCCCAATCTCTAGGGTGGATTTAAAATTCTATAGCGTTGAGAGGTAATAAAAAGAGGTGCCATTGAAGATTTTATAGATTCTTTTTTTAATTAATTTGCATCACCAAATTAATTCAGATACATACTGAGATTGAACAGAAGATATTAAAACTTGTACCCAGAATTCATACCGATTCAGTCATGAATATTGCATCAAAAATAAAAATACATATGGGCGGAGTTGTAGTATCTACCTACTCACTATTCGATACCTGTCAAATTCATGTGTGATGATGTATCGGTTGACCCTATGATGCACACTTTCCTCCGACAAAATTCGCTACACCTATTCCTTCCATGACAGTAAGTTACGAGGTCACAGGAAAAAGGTCAAACAGTTTTGTCAGGTCATTCACGCTTACCGAGTGGCTGAGTAATACGAATCCGCGTCAAAGAGTCTATATATAAGTAAATGTACACACACATGTGTTTATTTAAATCCAAGCTATTTAGGAAGTGAAATAATGTTTGTAATACACATAAATTATGTCAAATAAATTTAATAACATAACTTAAATTTATGTATTTCAAAGGTAGCTTCAAATAAGAGCTGTCACACATAATCTCCACAGTTCTACATACGTTTTATTTTAACTTAATACAACTTAAGATCATATACTCACACATTTTGTAATTTTTATAAGTACAGTACATGATGCAGTAATAAGTTTTGTTTTGAATGAAACTTTGCCCTTTTCAGGAAATGTAGCTCACTCAGCACCCCATGTCTAGCAGCGGAGTGTAGATGTTTAGTAGAGGGGAGTGGGGGAAATGCCCCAGGGCTCCTCTAGGGATGAAGCCAAACGAGTTGTAGATCCAGTTGACCGTCACTTTATAACTTTTACATAAATTGTTTGGCATAATATATTGGTTTTAATTTTATTTCGGAGTCTTGTATGTTAACCTGCATCCCTAATGCATTCTAAAATGAGTACTGAAAGTTTAATGAGGTTAATTTATTAAGGGTTGGTGATTTACGATTAAGTATCATAGGAGAAATTGAAAATAAAAAGATTGATGTCACCTTACTTTTTACGTAGTAAGAAGAGTAGTCAATTACATTATATGTAATCCATTCACGAAATTATGGGCGTAGAGTGTTTTGTTTCTATCTATAATGTAAATGTGTAATTTAAAACATTTAATTATTTACTTTATGGCATTAGGAACTCAAAAGTTAATATCTGCACTTAAAAGTCATGCCACCTATTCTTATCTGGTTATAGTTCTATCCAGCCCATCTTATTACACCATATTCGACCTTTCGGGTCAAATATAATTTTAAATCATTAACATCCTTTAAAACCAGTTTGCAAATTTTAAATTATTTTTATATTATTTACGATAAAAATTTCATGGAAAAGAATTACTGACTCTTTTTTTAATGTTATGCTCTTGTGTTTGTGCTAGACTTATGGTATTTTGATGTACTTTTACTTATCAAAACCTTTGTATTTTGTTTAATTTTTACAACTAGTTACAGTATGTCGTCATAATAATTGTTATCAAACTATTAGTTTAGACTAGTACTATTCAATGATATGAAACTATATTAATATATAATTGTACACAGTACATATTATCATACACTAAAAAGAAAAAAGCGTACGAACTGACTGGGTAGTAACACGCGGTGTTGAAATAAAAGTTTAAATTAAGGTACAATTGATATTTAAAAATATGTATTTTAATTTAATATGTTGTGTTATATTTTTTCTAGGAAATCCTGTAAATTATTTATTTTTACTAAATGTTATAATTTAAAAAATCTAAGGAGTTTTATTGGGATCCTGTCTATATGTATCCAGTCAAATTATTTCACATCAAATTTCCCATAATATTCTTGGATAAAGTGTTTGACCTGAGAAAACTCACTAGAAGTAACTGAAGTACTTAGGATTATATTACAAAGTTTATCGGTAGTGGATGTGAATAAAACCTTGAATAATTTCAATAAATACCGTCATATATATCTAAAGTTGTCAATGATGACTGGATAGTGTCGGTGTTGTGAATTAGTGAAGGTAAGTTTGACAATCATTTGAATCTCATCATTCTCTGTATGGTATTTAGGGAATATGAGAACCCATGCACAAACTTTCCTCTTGATAAGCTCCTGGAGTTTATCATTGGTCAGTATTAATAATATTAACTTTATATAACTGAAAATATTTTAAAAATTAAAATTGATATAAAACTTGCTTACAGGTTTGATATTAGTTTATTTTAAATATGTATCTTATTAATTTTAAAGGTTTAGATTTCCTTGAATCTATTTAAGTAATATTTTTTCCTTGCAAATGTATTTTACCTTTGGCTTCTTTATTCAACCCACTACAAACGAGATACTCATCATACATTCTCATATAGAGTACTGCAGTTAATAACCAAAAATAGCTCACACATGCTTTGTAAGGCATCAATACTCTTTAGTAATTAAGTGTTATTGTTTATGAAGCAATTTGATTTTGACAGTGATCACCAGAGCTACACCATATAAAAATTAAGATCACATTAAAAAAATTGAAACCCACAATCTGTCCTCAAAATCTCAAATTGATAAATACTCACAGATATATTCACCATTTTATAACACATTTGACATTAATTTCTTGATTTCAACCAAAAATATTTAGCTTATTTTATTTTAAATATAATACATGATTACGAAATCAATGTTAAGAACTTACTAATAGTGAAGCAGAAATCTATTTATAATTTAAGTTAATCGGTGATTGGATAGACGTTTCTTCTTCTCAAGTTAACAACCTAAAGGTTTGTCCGATGTGATTTCTATACTTCTAGAGATGAACATGAACTCAATCGTTAAGCTGGTTAGTGCTGCCCTCACAATCTGGTATGAATCTAATTAGGAAAGGATTGTTTTTCCCCGTTGCCTTTCACAGATAAACACTATGAAAGAGTGCAGAAGGGCCTTTCAACATTTCCGGGAAGATATAAATTGATTTTATAGTTCTATTACATACTGCAACTGACATGGAACTGACGGCTTACGACCCTTCCGAAGGATGTTGTGTTATAGAATTTTATCACTCAAGAAAAATATATTAATATAGGCCGGGTTTGAACCCACGAGATTCAGGTCCTGAGACGATCACTTTACCAGAGGACCACCAAGGTTAGCGTGTAGCCGCACTTGTGATATAAGTTCCGATGTGATAAAAAATGTAAAATGTTTGGGAAATTTAAAATATATTCTTGATTTGTATATTTGCCAACAATAAAAATACTTCTAAGATCTCCATGGTCTTGAGTAAGCAATAAATTTAACTTGAGTGCTTATTTCCCCTAAGTGCGAACCGCTTTCATAAGTGCACAACTTTATCAAGAAATGTTGAGTGTGATATATATATAAGATACGATATTAAATTTTATATTATATGACAAAAGAAAATATAATAATATGTTGATCACTATTGTTTTAAATTATTTGTAAAAGTAATGTTGAGTGTGATATATATAAGATACGATATTAAATTTTATATTAAATGACAAAAGAAAATATAATCATATGTTGATCACTATTGTTTTAAATTATTTGTAAAAATTAATGTTGAGTGTGATATATATAAGATACGACATTAAATTTTATATTAAATGACAAAAGAAAATATAATCATATGTTGATCAATATTTTTTTTAAATTATTTGTTAAAAGGGAAGATGAACTTTACATAACTAGTGAAGATGGTTTTATCCACAAACAGTATATAGTTGTTTGATAAAAATTAAAAGACTCGGGTTAAACGAGCTATCTTCTTTAATAGTAGTAAGCCCATGCCACATTAGGGATCATTTATCTATTTTTGCGGTTTGTTCCTCGTTAACTATGATGTCGCATTAGTTGAGGCAAATTAATTGTGTACAAAGGATTACGAACATGTTTGTATGTATCACACATGAGCGCCTGCGGAGTGAAAACTATGTGAGAAGAGGTTATAAACATACATCTGACAACACCAGATGGTATCACCACACACAATAACATCATTTACTTGGCGGGAGATTTTTATTTCGGTAAATTTCTAGTGGGCTTAGCAAAAATAAATGTTGTAATCACTCATAGTTTGAAGATACATGATTTGATATAACTTAATCGTAAATCTGAGAAATTATTAAAATACTTTAGTTGTTAAAATATTTTATTTTATTTATTGACCTATGAGCTTTCAAGTGATAATAGCTAAAAAAAAATACATATACTTCAGGAGTTTAAAACATATTGTTTACACCATAAACGTTGATTATTTTTATATTAAAACATATTTTTTAAACATTTTTTAATACCTATTTTGAACGTTCAGAAAATTTGACTGGGTCAAATCATTACGATTTCTTATTTTTTGCACCTTTCTTAGCTACATTTTTGGGATATAAAATAACAAGGAAATTTACTCATATTAGCGAGTGCTCAGAGAGGATCCAACCATTGAACTACCTTTTATTACATCTATATTTGGCACAGCGTCTTAGTACCGGTATATCACGTAGATGATATGTGCAGATATAGATGGAAGGATAGTATAAGAATGAACCAGAAAGTGTTAGGGTGTAATTAGGGGGACTGAATAAAAAGATAACCAAAGGTATGGTTATGTTGTAGTGAGGTGGACTGGATATAACTATCTAAAGATAGGGATAGAACATATTGGTTGAGATAGATAGAATATAACTTGCTCAAGACAAGGATAAGTTGGATTGGATGGAATTATCCTAAAATAAATATAGGGTGTAGTGAGGTGGAATAGATTTATCTAATTAAAGATAGGAATTTAATGTATTGAGGTTGATTGGATATAATTATCTCAAGATAGGGATAGGTGGCGTACTTTTTTAAGTGAGGCAACTAACTTTAAAGTTACTTGTGCCATAAAATCAGTAAGTAGAGGAAGTGTACATAAATATAGGCGTAGATTTTTACCAGGGTATGTAGATTTAATTTAAACGTTACCTACTAACTCTACTCATAACTCAGTAGAACTCTAATTAGTGGAAATTCACACAAATGTGAGATGTGTTAAACATATACAAGTGTGAAATAAAACAGGTAGGTGAAACCAATTTATAGGTAGCTCATATTTTAACAAGCTGTGTTTGCTCTTTAATATATCCCAAACATTATTTGTTCATAAAATATTTGTTTGCACTAGATCATCACAAATAATAATAATAATATACCATGTATAGACAAATGTGCTCTCAATTAAATTATTAAAATATTTGTTCGTGGAAAGTCCAACTATTTATTTTAATGATCTAAGGCCCTTAAATATTTTAAAGATTAAACAATATTCTAGGATAAGCGTAGTTATTAAACAAATGGTGATTAAATTTATTGATGAACAATGACGAAGTTTAACAGGTTACAGAAAAACTGTGAATAATTTACTCGGCCTAGTATATTAAACTATTTATTTAAGCTTAAATTTTTCTAAATTAGTATTAATAATATTAATACTTACTTTAACTAGAATAGTAGATATATATTTGTTTATGATACCCATAACTTTTAAGTAATTTGGTTGAAATTATAAAATTGTTCATTAATTATTCTTCTTACTATTAATTATCATAAAATGTTTAATAAACAATAAAACATTATGTAAATGTGTGTATGATTTTTGTATTTATTTTAAAATAAATAAATTATATTACTTTAAACTTTTCATCCAACTGTTGAACTACAAAATAAGTAGCAATCAATTATACGTTTTAAATATTTCTATAAAAGGTGGAAGCTGAAATAAAGGTCAAATAATGAGTGGCCATAGTAAAACACATAACTATGGACCTACTCCTAAAGTTCACTGGGACGTTCTTACTAACTTGATTTAGTTTAAATCATAAAATAAATTTTAAATTTTAAATTAGTCTATTCGAAATAAGCAATTTATCAATAAGGCTAGTAATGACAGGAAACATCTAGTTGCTTAGCATGGCTTTTATTAATATTATATATAATTTAATGGCATTTAAATTTATTTATTTTTAACCAATATTATGATTAAAATATATTACAGTTTGCTATAAGTGAATGTGTAGGAAACTTTATAGTATATTACCTCTAGAATAATAGTTTTATAGGAAAAATTTAATTCAAAAATATAGGATACATCTTCTTTTTTGTTAGGTACATACATCATGAACTGTATTTTGGTAACAGTTTTTATCTACTTATGTTTTCTACTAGAGTTTCCCATGGTTTCGCTCACATTTAAGTGGAATAAATTAACTTTTCTTCTTATCGAATAAACTAAACGTCTAAAATAAAAACTTCAGAGATGTATAAGACGAGAGAAATATTTAATATAACAATAAAGACTAGCTGGATTTAGAAACCAAAGTAACTTAATTAAATTTTGGCAGTCTTTGCATCAACATTTGATCATTATGTTAACGCATTTTTGAAATAAACACCAAAATAAATGTTTACAATACTTGTGTTGACCTTGGATCTCTTACATGGAGGTACTGTTGCTATAAACACCAAAATATTATTTTAAATCTACTATATTAAAAACCAAAATAAATAAACATAGCTTACAGGTAAAACAATAAAATAAGTATTAAGAGTTCTTAGGCTTAAGTTAAAAATGGAAGTAAACCAACACTCTTTCCCCTAAATGAGTGTAGTGTTGCGATAAATACAAAAATAAATAGTTTAAATTTACAATTTTAAATATAAATTTCAATAAACCTAACTCATCAACAAAACTAAACTAACCGAGAACAAAGCTAAATTTAAAACCCAAATATATTCTTACGTAGAAGTATTGTTGCAAAGAACAATAATTTAGGTTGTTTGAATTTGCTATCTAATTTCTAAGAAACAAAAGAAGAATAGATTAAAAGAATCACTCTATAATGAACCCTATCTCACCAAACAAAATAGAGCTGTTGGTTTATTACCAAACGGTGTGAAAAAATATTATTTGCAGTAAAAACGTATTTATCACCATCTACAATATAAATGATAGAAAAATAACAAACTCTAGACCAGTGATTTATGCCCGTACGAAGATTCCCAAAGAAACACGATTAAGTATATTGTTATTCTGAAAATTGAAAAATGACACCTGGACACGGGAATCGAACCCGTGTCCAGGTGTCATTTTTCAATTTTCAGAATATGAATTCCTGGTGGTATTATCCCCGTTAAAACGCTTTAACAATAGTTTCGGCTATTTGTTACATTATATTGTTATTATTAATATTATTAGATGTTCTGTCTCACGACGGGTCCATTCCTTTTTTCAGCGAAATTAGCATTGACCATAAATCCAACCTTTCCTCTGTCTCCTCCTTCATCCCTCAGAATTTTCTTCTTTACTTCAAGTCCTTTAGTTTTAAACCTCCTTCTTCCGATTTTCCTCTTTCCCTCAACATTTCTCTCTAAGACGTCCAGCAGAAGATAAATTTGCTTAAAGATTTGTTGGATCCAGTTTGATTTGCACCAAAACATCTCATCTAAAATGGTTCTCTTCTCACCCACTATTCTTAGGTCATACCCAACCCCTGGAAAATAAGGAGTGTGTGAAAATTTTCCCATCTCGTATTAGATAAGTATGTTTTTAATTTTCTAGCAACCAACAAGCAAACAAACAAGTTGACAGACAAAAAATTCAAAAATTAGATTATTTTAATTTCTTATTATTTGTACTACCCAGATAGAATGGAAATGCCACAAAAAATCGATTATATATACATAACTTAGAGGTTTATTATTATTATAGTTTTAAAAAAAATCGACGAGATTCAAATTTCATTTAATTTTAGAGGGACAACTTTATTTAGATTAATTTTATTTTTCAAATATACAGTTTATTTACTGTATTTTTAAGTGAACCTTCAAGTATAGCCAGTTTTAGAGACCTTATCTTATAGAGACAAAATTTAGGTTAATTTAAATTGTACAACGATTTAATTAAGAATTTGAACACTAAACTTCACTTTTTTCTTTGACCGCATCTTACTAACCTTTCGGATTATGTATTAATTATGCTAATAGCTTTAGGTATATGGGATTATATACTTATTGGAAGTGTATTCGCATTTGCATGAAGGCAGAGTGGAAAACCATAACTGAAAATTCACCCTCAGTACACCCGACTGATGTTTGAACCTAAATCTCCTCATTATCGTCAGTTTAGTCTACTTAGAGAGTAGCATCTCAAGCCATGGGGCCATCAAAGTGGATGCCACTCTTATTTCGATCGTTAATTTTTAGTTAAGTGTTTGCACTGTACGGTAGATATTGTTTTCTATCACTTAAGTACTATGCAAAAATATAAACTTAGAAGTATCTATGTAATGTAAGATCTAATGTAACTAATATGTGTTACGTTAACTGTGTAATTAATATTTGCCATTATATAAATACTTTTTACCTAATAATGTGAAGAACACGAAACAAAGTATAAAAACAAGTGACACGTTACTCTTGTGTATTTTTTATTAGTCAAAGAAACACCATTCATCTACTAATATGAATACGATACAGCCAACCTGACAAAAATACTATTTCACTTTGTAATTGATATTGAATGTATTACGTAATTACTCTTTATATATGCATTTAATTTGACACTCAAGTAAAACAAAAATATATTGATTATCATTAAATAGTAAAATACAACTTTGACTGCATTGCTTAAGATATAATCTTCAATAACCAATCATTTTGTTTTGTTTTAGAAGCAATATAAAGTCTCAAACCCACAGTTTTTTCAACACTGCTTCCACTCATTGATGATGTAGCGTAATAGTGTGTAGTTTACTCTGTTTATAAAAAACATGATTGGTTGTAGTAAGGAACAAAATATATTCTAATTGATAAAAATAGAAATAACTTGAAAAGGCAAAGGTAAGCAATAACAATATTTAATTTGTGAAATAAATTATGAAGATAATATATTTGAGTTTACTTATCATAAAAGTATATGGTTTAAATAAAGGATTGTGATAAAATTAATTTTGATTAAAAATTAAAATATAATACTAGACATTATACACACACATTAAAAATGTGAGTCAAAGCAACATATACATAACCAGAACAAAACATTTTAAATACATGTATTAAAGAAATGAGTCAAACTTATAATAAAGTGTATAGTATTGATAAAATACAATAATGTTAATTACAATGAATTTAAAGAGTTTGAGAAATGATGCCTATTCTTAATGAAAACTTATAAGTTACTTGTTCTGTATTTCAGGAAATTTATGCTATTACAATTCGATAACTACAAAATATTAAAGGGATATGTGTCCAAAAGATATAAGAATATTAGAGGAACAATATAATATGGTGTAAAAAAAATATATATATATATATATATAAGTTTAATTAACAAAAGTGTGATATAAAGATATAAAGAGGTTAATAAAAGTTGAAATCTATTCTTATCTGAGAGGTTTAACGCCCTTGCTCCTTTTTTTAATTCTGGAGTGAGATTGTCACGACAAGTTTCTGCGCTGCAATGGCACCATCCTCAGGTCTAGATGATAAAAAGAGTTAACGTAAGTTGTGGTACAAATAAGCAATGTTAGCCAATACAAGGAAAAACTAAATTAAATTGATATAAACCAGGAAAATTTGACATTTATAGCTGTGAAGAAAATATATTATCTTCATAATTTATTTCCCAACTTAAATTTTTTTATTGCTTACCTTTGCTTTTTCAAGTGATTTCTATTTTTATCAATTAGAATTACTCTTTTTATATAAAAATAAGGAGGACACCAGAAGAAGTCCTGCATCGATCCAATGAGTACTTTTTTGAGTGCTTTGTCAACAATTAAACAGACAGACTTAGATTAGAAAAAACTGGTTACTTGTTTTATTTTTCTCTATACTAACCACTACTCCTAAAAAAATTAGCCAAAAAAGATTGAATTTATACACAGTCCTTTTAAGTCTATTATATCTATATAAATACATTTTCCAAAAGAAAGGACTCTTTAAAACTGTTTTGGGTTCTTCATAATTTTTAATATCGATTCAAATACAGACAAAAACCAATGTCAATAATAACAATAATATTTAGCACCGCGTCTTACTACCCGTTCGGTTTATAAGCTTTAAGTACTAATTACTCTAATGGATTAGGGATTGGGAAGGTTGAATTAGAGAAAGTGAACCCGCATTTGCGTGAAGGGAGATTGGAAAACAATTAAGGAAAAACCACCCCAGTTCACCCGACCGAGATTCTAACCTCGATATCCCCGTCCTCAGCAGTCGAGCTCAACGCGACAAGCGTGTTAGCCAGCTACACCACCAAGGCGGGTAACACCAATGTTAACACGCCTATGAAGGCATCGTTTTTGTCTTGTTAAAAGTAACCGGGAGGTCAGGGTTTGATGCCTAATCAGATCAAATGAGTTTTTTTATAATTAAATTGGCTATCGTTCTCCTTTAACGCCAATGTGAGTACACTTCTTCTAACCAACACCTCCCTCATCACTACCTCATTAATGGAGTTGAAAAGTATAACCCTGATGGGCAGTATGATGGAGATACAATAAATAAATGAATACATAAATAAATAAATATAAAAATAAGATAATGTTGTAAATACACATTCCCACCTTAAATAATGTGAAATAAATAGTCATTAATCTTAGGCACAAATTCAAATTTAATTCAATAGTCAGTCCTCTTGAGACAATACTTTTACTTTCTCCAGCCCAGCTTTTATAGGAAGGTCGTTTTAAATAACACATTCATAATATTTTTCTGACAAAATTTATAAAATATTGCTATATTACTAGTGTCAATTAAAAGTTATTAATAATTTATAACAGAAGCGATAGTTTCAGGTAATATGACCTGACTTTTATGAATTCGAGAATGTAGATCTAGTAGTTTTCCTAATTGTCAGAAAAAGCCTTAACTATGAAAATTGAACTGCAAACAAACAACGCCAGCAGGCGGTTACCTAGACGATACTGGAAGCTTAGAACGTTCTTCATGCATCAAACATATTTGCGGAACAAGATGTTACGCAGTAATCAAATGAAGCCAAGATGTTTCATGATGTAACCACATTAATATCTTAGCGCTACTCTCTGCCAGATGGCATGTTCGTGTGTATATATATATTGCATGCATGAATCCCTGCGTTTCAAGGTATTATTGCTCGATTACACCGTGATACAATCCTTCCTTGGGGAGGTATTGCTTTGTTCTGTGCTCAAAGAAGTCCGTGCAAGATTGTTCCATATGCATCCATGACGTTCTTGTTTTACTAGAATCGGTATTACAAATGGTTTTAATAAGGAATGATCTTCTCTTAAATAGTTTGGAAACGAAATTAATCAGGGGATGACTAATTAATATAAAACTTGGCTTTTTAAATTATATCTAATCAACTTTCTTTTCTTCGTCATATTACCAATCATAGTTATCTGAAAATGTGTAATAATTGCTTCACTACGTGTATTATGTAATTTAGGTGTGGTCTTCATGTATATTATTGGAGAGTGTTTGGACATCTACTAAAACAAAAGCCATCGCAAAACCGGTCGAAATTTATGTTATAACCCTTCTATCACCGTAAAACCAGAAATAGCTAGACTGGCCCCTTTGTCAACATGCCTTCTTGTGTTGCTAGATAGAAAGAACAATATACAAAAATGTTATATTACATGAATATAATATATAAATAACATAAAATATATCATTGTTAAATAAATTCTAATAATTTGAAACGTTTTTTTTATATAATAATGTATTTGTCAAAGTGAAATATTATTTATTTAGTGTATTTATAATCACAAATATGTTTACTAGGGCCAATGTGCTTATGTACTCTTTTTGTAATATTGTAGCTTGTTATGTATTAGTGTGTGTTCATCCAATAGATTAGTTACGTGTATTGGTAGAATCTTATAAGGATTTGGATTCAAACCCTGGACCTTTGATTAATTTACTCACCGTGGTGACAAATGTGTTCTCTGTGATTTTATGTTTATTCTAATTATGGCAAATTTCCATATATATATTTTTTTGAAAGTACATGGAAAAATTAGTCTTTCTAATTTGACATAAAATATATTTATTGTTATTAATAATATTTTTTCGCCTCGTCTTACTAATTGTTAAAGCTATAAATATATTTACTTATATTTCTAATGTGTTAGGGTTGAGTAAGGTTCAATTTGGAGGCATTGTAACCTTATCTTCACATAGTAAGAGATGTTATATATATCTAAGGAAAATAATCATCTTCAGTTATTATTATTATTATTATTATTATTATTATTATTATTAGCACTGCGTCTTACTACCCGTTCGGGCTATACGCACTTACGCTAATGTGAAATGGTAGGGTGATTGTGAGATGAAATGAAGGACCTACAGTTTAACGTGGAATCCGAACCACGGTGGAGGCCTGGCACTCCTAACAATCACAAGATGTCTTGTCAGAGGTGAAGGAAGGGTTTAGTAATCAGATAAATCTTTGCCGGCATCTTAAGTTCACCCAACCAGGATTCTAATATCAAACGCTAATTAGGGGTCAGCTTTCACTTTTGTGTACATGGAAATGCCCTTCGGCCGTCAAGGTAATGTTTCATAATTCTGTAAATCTCTAACTACCCTAATTTGTGTCAAACTTGTATCACGTATTTGTTTGGTCAAGTATAAGACTAAGCATCCTATTTTACTATTAAAAAATAGCTGTCAACGCTATGATATATTCTAGAGAGGGCTGTAGGTCCTTAAAGAAGATTAACTTTAAAATAATGACATACGTAAGACTCTCATAATTCTCAAAGAGAAATACGACTTTGATTTCAAAAGGTTATATTAGAATGCCCCCAGGTCAGATATCAACAACCATATTTTGGTAGAGATGAATTGATGTACAGGTTTTCTTTTCTATACCAAACTGGATCCTTTAGATGTATACGTTTGAACTTTATAGACTTGACTCAAATGATGACTTTGGTCGTAAATACCATACCTTATAAAGTAGTGTCTACCCTAATGTTAGTGAGTCAAAGACTTCCTAATTTCCATGCCATTATATAGTATGTGTTACGTATATCACTGAGGTTATAATCTCAACGCCAAAAGCACTCCCCCTACTAAGAGTATTAACGTGGTTCGCTGTCTGAAAGGTCTACTTACTACTCACATGTAGGACAACTTATCTCCTCGTCTCGTGATGATTTAAGTTATCTATGTGATAGAACTGGTACTAGTTATAGCTGAGTATAGTTGAGTTGGAACGATGGCGTGGTTGCGACTGTTTTAACCTTCAATTAAATTTCGCAGAGAAGTTAGAACTAAACTAAGAGCTAGGAAGCTTTCATAGATGGAAAACCACGTATATGGAATCATTCTATTATCTTTGAATACCAACTAGCTCTCTAATTTGATACATTTATATGGCTTCTTAATCGCAGAAGAGGTAAGTACAGTCTAAGTCGTCAGACTAACATATAGTTCTACTGTTGGTGATGGAAAAGTCATAGTTGGATTTATTTAGCCTTATTTTGATAGGGATCCTGTTTGGAAGGTTTTATTTAATATTGAATCCTACCGTGTGGTAGTCTTTTGGTAGGATTGATGAATCTCCATAATGGTACTAATAAGTAGGTCTTTAAAGGTTTTTCTATCCTACCAACCTACTATGATATAGGATCTTGGTATAAAATAAAGTTTTCTTAAAAGGCCTTCCTAATAAAAATGAGGATTGACTGGGTTCCTTCTGGATGGTATTCTCCATTTGTGTTTTTTTTTCTTATATATATCCATATTAATATTGATTATCACCTCAAAGCTGCTAACCACATCCGTACTTAATATATTCAATTGCTAATAAAAATGTCAATAAACGTAAATAAGATTAGTACAGAATATAACATGGACAATATGAACCAAACTTAATGAAATAAGTATATATAAATGTGTGATTAATTTGACCTTGCTTCCAAATTATCTCCATGTTGGTAGACGAGTAGTTATTTGGAGCTGCCAAAAAATAATAATGATTGCCAAACCCTTCCTTCACCTCTGACAAGACGTGTAATAATCAGAACTTGTGAATGTGTGGAATTCCAGGTCTCCATCGTGGTTCAGATTCCACGTTAAACTGTTGGTCCTTTTATTTCATCTCACAATCACCCTAACATTATACATTAGCTTAAGTGCGTATAACCCGAACAGGTAGTAAGACGTGGTGCTAATAATAATAATAATAATAATAGGACGTTCTTAAAATGTTAACATTAAGACTGAAGTTTTTGTGTAGTATAATGCCACATGATTTCAAAAAATACATGGAATCTCAATGCTTGGGTTTAGGACCAATTGGCCATTTTGAAAACATTCCATGGTGTTATGAAGTACTAAATTACTGGAATGGAAACATATTTATAATTTAGAAACGGTGTAAAAAGAAAAGTTATATGATATTTATGTAGTTATTTGGAGCTGCTTTACAATAATAATGATTGTCAAACCTTTCCTTCACCTCTGACAAGACGTGTAATAATCACAACTTGTGAATGTGTGGAATTCCAGGTCTACTCATTGTTTAAACTACGAAGCCTAAGCTTAAGGCACTTAAGCTAAACAAATATTGCTGAGTATCTTATGTGAAAACTTTAAGGGTCCATCCTAAAAAATTATATATTTCATTTAAATTTTGTGTTAATGGAGAGCTTGGATAGAGGAATAACATAGACATAGATTTCTTAATTCAATTGATTCAATTTTATTCAAGTATAATATATTTTATATGAACTTTTTTTATGTGTTTCCTTTCTACCAGTTATGATACATTGTGTATATTGATATTATTTTATTAATAAAACTTGTGAATGTATGTTTAATATTTAATCATATTTATAATGAAACTCTTTTCATTACTAGAGTACCGGTATAATACAAAACCGCGAATAAATTAAACACATGATTAGGAACTAGAGCTATGCTTTATATATTATATTTTTCATAAATGTTTTTTTGTTTTTAAATTGAATTAATCTATAATCATGATTAAGGAAGGAAACATATTTCTCGTTTAATAGATTATTAATATTAAGAAGTTAAAAATGGTTGATTAAAAATGTTGTTATATAGCTTAAAAAGCAAGTGCTAGTGATGAGTGATATACAATAGATATTCTTACTACTCTCTTCAGTGGCCAAATGGTTTAATAAACTGTCAATAACAGGGAGAATGTGGTTCGGCCCCAGTCAGATGTACTGAGGGTAAGATTTCATAAAAATATGTCCACACTCCCATCACGCAAATGCGAATACGGTTCCTATAAATTCAACCTTCCTTATCTTTAACACACTAGCGTAGCTAGGACATAGGGGTAGACCTCAATAGGTAGTAAAAATATAAAATTACTGTTTTTACTGTAATAGGGACCTTAGAATATAAATTGATAGCCTAATATAATATTTTAATTTAACAAAAAATGAGTATATGGCATGATCTTGATTAGGTATTCCATACAATATAACTATTTATATGACAGGCAGTCAAATAAAGAATGATCCATCCACGTCTATAGTTTTCATAATCACCTACATAATACTATACTAGAAATGGAGGGGAGGGTGTTAAGGGAAGGTATACTCCCAGCGCACTAAGAAGGAAAGTGAATTTCGACCTCCTGGGTCATAAGTGATTTATATGTGAGTACAAGATGCACATTATTAATCTTATCGAGCCATGTTGCCCAAATTAATAATAATAATAATATTTAGCACCGCGTCTTACTACCTGTTCGGGTTATACGCTTTTTAAGTACTAATTACGCTAATGGATTAGGAATTGGGAAGGTTGAATTAGAGGAAGTGAACCCGAAATTGCGTGGAGGGAGAGTGGAAAACCATTTAGGAAAAACCACCTCCAGTTCACCCGACCGAGATTCGAACCTCGATCTCCCCATCCTCAGCAGTCTGGCTCAACACGACAAGCGCGTTAGGCAACTACGCCACAGAGGCGGGTAACTAATAATTTTTGTTACATTTATATATCATTCGTATAAAGGATACCTATATCGTTGGTCACTTGGTCTAATGCGTAGATTTCTTGTTAGACTGGATATCCACAAACGTGGAGATAAAGATTTAATACAATGTTGGCTATTCTTAAAGTTTTTTCATAGAAATCTTTCCACTCACACTCCGTTCTAATGATGGTATAATTACTCAAAAATTACACCTCCATTATCCCTATCTGATGAATATATGGATGTTATCTATGTATGCATAGTCCTAATTGGTGCTAAGACGCGGCAAAAAAAAAATATTGTACTTGAATAAAATTCAATCATGTGAATTAAGAAATCCTTGTATATGTTATTCCTCTATCCAAGATCTCCATTAACACAAAATTTTAATTAAATATATAATTTTTTAGGATGGATCCTTAAAGTTTTCACATACGATATTTAGCAATATTTGTTTAGCTTAAGGGCCTTAAGCTTAGGCTTCATAGTTTAAACAATGAGTAGAAACCTTTGAGAGATCTTGATTTTAATTTAACTTCTGCATAGCGAATGAAGTAAGAACATTTTGCAGCGAATCATAAATGAAGAAATACAGTAGTTGCCAATATATATATATATATATATGGGTATATATATATATATATGGGGGTATATATATATATATATATGTGTATATATATATATATATATATATATGGGTATATATATATATATATATGGGTATATATATATATATATATAATATATACCAATAGCCATTAAATGCATTAATTATATTTGTTAATATGGGAGTCACCTAATTGTGTTTTATTAATTTACTCTAGTTAAAAATAAAAGTGGAGAAATTAATTACAACCACCAATTTATCAATTATCCATATCGACCTCATAACTGTTCATTACAGTTTCACTTATGGATAGATGATTACATTTCCTCTAGTCCTTGGACCGAATTTAATTCAATCTTGTAAAGCTTAAAAAGAGAGACAGGAATAGGTAATGTAGGGTCAGATAGAAGGAGATAGGTGGATGCTCTGCGTTTGATCGTGCGTGGGGAATGTGAAGGCCATGTTTTGGGGGTGATTTAGAGAGTGACGTCATCGATAGCTCGTGAGAGTTTTTCATCCACCTCTTCATACCCCGTTTACTCCAACCGTTTCCCCTCCAACAGCGTGTTATTCATGAGGGAGGATCATGTTGCTTTTGGAGTCCAATCTCGTCTGTAAAAAGAGGGCTTGTCCCTGGGACTGATTGAGATAGGCAATCAACTATCGCGGTAGCACTCGATCAGAAACATAGCTATTTCGTTTTAGGTTGTGTGTATGTAGGTTTTTTTTTGTTTGTTTTAGGGATAAGAGGGGGGAAAGCTTAGTATAGGACACTACGTTCTACATAACGATCTTGCGCGGTTTGTATTTAATTAAAACTAGATTTCCAAAGGCCACAAAAATATATATATTTAAACAAGGTCTATTGACACACATATTAAACATCGCCACCTGTTTAAATATCACATATCTATACAAAATAGGATCAAAATATTATAAACTTATAGATATAACTTAAATATATAACAGTTTAGATGTTTTAATCTCTTTGCTATCTAATTGTACTATTTGTATTATAATATATTTTTTTTAATCTCTTTAATTTTTGAAAGCTTTGTCTTATTTTTAAAAATTAGTTAGTCGCAAAACAATCCCTAGTTTTCACCCAAACCTTGTATTATCTCGGGATTTGCAAAAATCCTAGTAATTGGCAGATATTTGCACTAACATACTTTTATTTATGTGTACCACCTGAAGTATCCAAAATACTCTTTCTTAGGAGGTGAAATCGGGGTCCAAATATCGGTCGGGTTTACCCTAGAAAATTAGATTAGTTATCATACTCATTATATGCGTACAATCTAAACAAGTGGTAAGAATAACAAAATCGGTGGTAAGGATGAATTAATTGGAATATAAATAAAATATGCTCATTGGTGTGTGAAGGAAAGGTGAAAACCATTCAATTAAAAAAAACTCTCTACAACTGGTCTGAATCAGACCACCTATCTCCAAATATTTAAAATAACTAAGTGAAATAGATTGACACATTAGTCCACGTAAGAAGTCATTGGGGTTAGTTGTAATCAAAC
The DNA here is from genome assembly GCA_901482245.1 of Timema douglasi. NCBI lineage: Eukaryota > Metazoa > Arthropoda > Insecta > Phasmatodea > Timematidae > Timema > Timema douglasi. The sequence goes on along the minus strand of CABEEJ010002617.1, from coordinate 28,194 downwards.
TGACACTGGTGTTAGGGAGTAAATATAAAATATTCAATCTTTTTTTCAGTATCAAAAAACATCCAAAATATATAAATAAAGTAGTATAGGCTATTGAGTATTCTGATTCTAGAGACATGTGTTTAATGCTCAAGTAAAAAATATTCAAACAATCCCGTTCAAATTTGACTTTAAATTTGATAACACAGATAAAAATAAAGAATGGTAGAGGGTGTAGAGAAATTTAAATGATAATTAAAAATTTAAAAGATTTTTTGAAACCATTATAGTATATTATTTATTAAAACATTATTTATATTTTATCAATACCCGTTTTATTATATTCTTCTGTTCTAATTAATCCAATGTGTTAAGGATTAGGTATGTTACACTTATATGAAGTATACCCACATATAAATGCAGGAGTATTAGAAAATCATTTAGGGAAAACAACTCACAGTAAGTCACCGTTCGCAGTTTTATCTATTTCAAAAGGGCACTTTAGACCATACAACCCCAAATCGTGTTTTTTATTTAAGTTTTTGTAAATAAAACCAAAATATACTCGCTGTTCTATATAGTAATGAAAATATGAAATATACTCAGAATTAATATTATTTGGCATACATTTTACAATACCGTTTTTCTAACCATCCATACTATAAAATTAAATTTTATTAACACAAAATGGATTAGGATCAATAATATATATTCTGGGAAATGATTTCATATTCGCAAAGAGGGTTGGTGAGTAAAAAATAAGCATAATCACATCCTAATTAAATCCAACAAGAACTCGAACTCTAAACCAGATCCCTTCCTTCACCTCTGACAAGACATCTTGTGAATGTGGGGAATGCCAGGCCTCCACCGTGGTTCGGATTCCACGTTAAGCTGTAGGTCCTTCATTTCATCTCACAATCACCCTATCATTACACATTAGCGTAAGTGCGTATAACCCGAACGGGTAGTAAGACGTGGTGCTAATAATAATAATAATAATAATAATAATAATAATCTAAACCAGATACACCTGTAAATAGGTTTGTTATACTATAGATGTAGGTGATTCCTTACGTAACTATAAATATTTCTTTGTTTCTAATGTATTAGTAGTTTTTTTGCCACAACAAAAAAATTTACTAAGTAATTTAATAGGCTTCTATAATATTTAGTACTTCTTACACACTTAAACATATGGTACAAAGAAATTAACAAGTCGACAGTTATATTAATTATTTAAATTAAATTCATAAAACCATAAATCAATTGTATTCTTCAGAATATGACTTTATATATTATCAATTAATGAAACAATACTAATACGAGTTTTTTTATCACCACGTCTTATTCACAGTTCAAGCTATACGCCTATGTATTAATCACGCTAATGCGTTAGGGATGTGGAGGGATAAATTTAGAGTAATTGTAGCTTCATTTAAATTAAGTGAGAGTGTAAAACGTTTAAGAAACACCGTCGTAAGTTCACCCAGCCGGTCTCAAACATCGATCGACCTATCATTGGCAGTCTAGTCTATTGTAAGTGTGACACCTTAGACCATGCGGCCACCAAGATGGGTAAATATGATAGAGTAAAATATTGATATTTTAGACTGCAAAAAAATAAAATTATTATTTGTCTAAACTTTTCTTCCAACAAGAATAAGCGTATTATAGACACGAGCACGACACAAACTTTTCGTGTCCATCCATATTGCTATATTCGTCGATTTCATGGACTTTATAACTTCACGGAACTGAACTAATTAAATATTGTAATGAAACGTTGGCCATTCTATGCACATTACTACGAACATAATAATTACTGGGCCCGGGAGGTATTTGAGCGTATTTTCATGCGAGCATCGAATGCTTTACAACTGTTTTAAATGTTTGAGGGTTGTTTGTATACGAGAGGAGGTGTGTGGGGGACGTGGATAAAGGTTGGGAGGAGGGGGAAAAAGGGTATAAGCCTCTCACATTAGCATAGCAATATTGAATGTTCCACGTAGGTCAAAGTGAACGAAATGTTTGTGGTATTATTGTGAAACAAAGATGATTTCACAATTTATAATTTGTGTTTGATCATATAATACAAGTGAAATAAACAAAGAGTTAGTTATTTATTTAAAATGTAGCTTATTAATAAATTAAATTATCAATATAATGATACTAATATATACCCTCAAAAATATATATGATAATTACATTTAAAAAGTGAGAGACATAAAATAATGTGTAATTTTATTTTATTTTTTACTTCTCGCGTCTTATTACACGTTAAGGTAGGATGGAAGGGCACGCGATGAAAGGTCAATTTTTTTTTTTAGTTTTTATTGCAAAACATATTTTTTGACAAAATAAATCAATTATTGCTCCAATACAAACATAGAATTTAATTTTATTCACGTGGTAATAATATTTCCTAAATATCTGTCATGAGCATGGTGGCATTATCCGACAAACTTTTTAAATGACTATAAAAAGTTGTCATTAAATTCAAGAAACCTCTTAACAAATATTCAAGAAATTTTGGGTTTACCATGTGAAGAAAACTAGGTTATATATTTGTACCGGGGCGATATCTATTGTTTGTTAAAAAAATTTCACCATAAATACAGAAAAACACTGTTTCTTTTTCTCGCGTCCACTTCTATCCCATCTTAAATTGTAAATGTATGAAACAAGAGTTTATGGCAGTATTGATGCCACTTTTGAAGCAAAACATTTTTGGTTGGAATAAATCAAATCTTTCTCCATCAGAAACATTTTAATTTTAACTTTTTTAATATGGTTATATCAACAGTTGTTGAATAGCTGTCAAGGGTGTTCTGGTATTTAACTACAACTTTCTCTCTTCCTTTAAAAAGTGTTATATCTAATGATACTATGCTAATGGAAGATTCTCAAAATCTTTCGCTGTCACCATGTGAAGAAAAATACACTCTATGTTTATACTGAAGTGTTATTTTATTCAAGTTTCTTATCGCAAAAAATTCAATAACTATTCGATTTATATTATTTAACGCTAAATTCAAATGCCTGGTTTTTACCAGATTAAACTATTGGTGTGTTTTAATCCATACGCATGAGAGACTCACATTTAAAGTCACCATAAATATCTACAATTAATATAGTTAAATTCTTGCATATTATTAATCTTTAAAACTACATGTTGTAATGTAGTATAAAACAATAATTTCATAATATATGATTTAAAGAAAGTACACCCAAAGTGCACTAAGTTTTCCTTATGTATATATATATATATATATATATAGTGTTTACACGCCGGCTGTATTTTTTTTAGGTGCCAAAGACACGTGGCCACAGATATAAGTACAATACAATAATGTAAATATATTTATATATATATATATACATATATATATATATATTTACATATATATATATATATATTTACATATATATATATATATATATTTACATTATTGTATGGTACTTATATCTGTGGCCACGTGTCTTTGGCACCTAAAAAAAATACAGCCGGCGTGTAAACACTAAGACATTCTTTTGTGTGTAAGCCAAGTAGTTTAAAATTAATATCTTTCTTAATTTATGATCTAAATCAAACTTTCCTGAAGTATTATTATTATTATCACCACGTCTTACTACCCGTTCGGGTTATACACACTTACGATAATGTGTAATGGTAGGGTGATTGTGAAATAAAATGGAGGACCTACAGTTTAACGTGGAATCTGAACCACGGTGGAGGCCTGGCATTCCCCACCTTTCACAAGATGTCTTGTCAGAGGTGAAGGAAGGGTTTGGTAATCAGATAAATCTGTGCCGGGTCCGAGGATTGAACCCCGGCCGCCGGCATAGAAGTCTGACACCTTACCCCTAGACCACCAGGTCACCTTCCTGAAATGCACAGCCTGAGTTAATTCTAATCCAAAATCCGTATGTTTATATTTTTGGTTCTTAGTGTTTTTGAAATGGGCTGTTACCAGAAAAAGGGAATATTACTTAAAAATTAATTTAAGATTTAAAATATGTATTTTTGAGTGGTTTATTTAAAAATAAAAATAAAAACAAAAACACTTATTGCACATAGTGAATTTTCTGTTTAATAATGTGCCAAACTTAGGCTTCCTGAACTTATTAGTATAGTAATTACCATCACAATTGGCTGCGACGTGTTTGTGCTAACCGAACCAGTGGCCAAGTGTTTTTAAACATCCATCTCGATTTTTTCTAATCTCTCAATTCACAAACTTAGATTCCTAAGATAAATCTAAATTTTTTTATCTACTAAGGTTTCTTATATACCCACGCTACCAACCAGGTATAAGGAGAGCTCTGAATCAGCAAATAAATTTAATAATAAATAATAGTTTTCGTTCAGTCAAAGGTGTATATACAACTTCTAATCCTAAGTAGCTCTTTGACTTCCTTGTACTTATACTTAGAAAGCTTGACGTTTTCACCGTTCACATAATATTGTTAATCAATACTTATATAGATAATTATCTAATTTTTGGGGATATTATTTTATGATTTTTATAATAATATTATGAAATATTTTTAAAGGTTTATTTGCAGTAGTTTCTTTCACCTTATTTTAATAATTGTTTATAATTTATGCAGCCACCGTTTATTACTCTAATAGGTACCTAGAGATTTGGAATATATAATTTATGGAGAAGAAGTGGAAGTCGATTAAAAAAAAATTAAATAAGGACAACGAGCCACAATTGAAACCAGACATTCCCTTGATAATATTTAAATATGTATTTTAAATTATTATTTCAATGTATATTATTTTATATCAATTTAGTAAAGATATTTAATATTTACTAAAAACTCAAAATATAAAAGTAGTTTATATACACAAAACAATTTACAGCTTTATATATTGTAAAGGGTGACTTTTCTGTGTATAATCTAAATCAATATTCTAGCATTTTCTCTTGAAAATAAATGGCTTAAAAATATTTCACTTTAGAGTAAAGTAATTTTTCTTTAAATAGTTTACTACTGTATAATTTAAAAAAAACCATTTTTTTTTTACTTATGTACTATAATTAAAAATATTATAATTTACATCGATGGTCACATTATCTTGGATAGTATTGGGAGGCCTTTTGGCATAGTTAGGTCACATATTACTTCACGGATTATCCGTTTAGCGAATAAGGCCGCTCATTATATGTGGAATGTCTTTTGCCAAAATTTGGAGGGGGCGGGGGGTTTACCTACTTAAATACAATTTAAATATTTTAGGAACACAGAAGAAAGTAAGAAATGGATTTTTATATTTTAATCAACCCGTATTGCTATTTTATTTGTGTTTGTAATTTTTGGGGTTATCAAATAACAATTTCAAAAACTCATGAACGAAAAAACAAAAACTCTTTACTCGTAAAGCTCTTCATAAAACAACAATACACATGACGGGACCACAAAAACCCACATGTGCAATAATAAGCCAAAGTTTTCGAATAAAGCTGACTTTTAGATAATCGCCAGTAATTGTCTTTACACCCAATATCATTGCTGAGGAAACTGCAGTCTTATGGTGGAAAGATTTATCTTTGCTCTTTCTCTCGGATAACAACTGTTGCCAAATCTCCTCGCTCTAGTTTATGTCTGAAGATGGTGTGCTGGAGTAATAAGAAGATACTAGCCACTTCAATTGACCAACGTTGATAAACTGGTATTATATTTGAGGGAAGATTAACCACTCAAAGACGAGTAATTTCCAAAGAGTAACCATTCAATTCCCTTGCCGATGATATTAAGTGTTGATGAAAATTAATACTATGATGGTGCTCCAACCAGAAATAGGTAGTTAGAAAGATAAATTGATAAGAATAGTTAAATTTATAACATTATATAATAAAAATCTCTTTTTAATTTATCAAATTATACATAATTTGAGAGATTATAATTTTAAATTGATGAAGATACATAATAAGCAAACTATTCAAGAAAAACATTGGCACAACATTTTGGTTTTAGGAAGCCGCTTTTACCATGAATATAGGTTACCGTTGATGGGAAATTCAGTGTGTATTTTACCCTAATCCTCTGTACTGGGGTTGGTGTATTTTTGAGAGTTTCTTGATCTATTTCTAAGAAAATACCCTTACAATTTATTTGGAATTTAGAGTTCTTTCAAAAATACCCCATTTGTTTAGTTACGTATAGCCTGGATAAATATAAAAGCATGGTGGAGGAAAAAATCATGTATCTGAGCCATAATTTCAATTTATAATAAAATAATAGAAATAATATTTTTAAAAGTAATTTCCAGGTTCTAAATTTAATTAGAAATGTGTTGACAACAGATTATACCCAAAAGCTTCAAGCTATTATATTGGACGTGTTTTCAAAACGCTTTGTAGCAGTTAGCTCTTCTAGCTTTCCGTGTCTCTTGGTCACATAAACTCTACGTGTGTGTATGTATGTCCGTGCTTGGACGTAATGCGGACGTAGAATGAAAAAGTTCGTAGAGAGGGTGAAGGTTTTTGGGCGGTAGGTATGAGGGGGTGATGAGGAGAGAGGGATGGATTGAACCCAACACCGCCCCTGCGGCTCTCGTGATAATTGGAAGTGACACGTCACAAAATGCCCGCGACCATCTACGCAAATCGTTTTACACTCTAGACTCATCCATCTACAGTCGTACCTCACCCCCCTGTTCCTCTAATACCACCACAAATTTCCTGTCCTTTTTTAACTCCTCTTATCGACCTCCTGTTACTATCTCTCTTCCTCGCTCAATTTTTTTTTGCTCTATTTCCACCTCCTGAAAATTCTCACCCCTCTACTTCTCTTCTCCCATTCCAACATCCCCCATTACCTTCCCACCAGCAACACCCTTCCTAAAAATATCTCGCCCACAAAACACACCTCCCTTTCTCTCCTACAAAAATGTGTGGAATTTCCCATTTGACCAGTGTCAACCTCTCTCCTCTATTTTTATCCCTACTTTGAAAGTAGTCCAAATCGATTTGTTTGAAATTCAGGCGTAGACAGAAGGTAGGTAAATTTCTCTCTCTCGATGGTTTTCGAAAGGTTATTCACCCTCTATTTCACAGCTCTAAATTGTACATTTCCACATCAGCTATTTAAACAACAAAATCTCCCACTTTACCTTCCACCCATGGTCATGTTTAGTTCTATTTTAAAACCGAAACTTTGTAATCTCAAAACAGGTTTTATTTTATAGTAGAGTTCTACATTAGAATAAAGTACAGTAATTCTTTTGTTGGTTTTATTAAAAGCTAGTTTTGATAACTAAGACATACTAAAATATACTTTTATTTTAGCCTATTATTTATGTAAATGCTCTACCTAAAGTAGTTTAAGGTATTAAAACATGGTTTAGACATTGCTTTATAATTAATATTATTATTTTATTACCGCGTCTAATAACCGTTCAGGCTATAAGTATGAATAATAGCTACTCTAATGGGGTAGGCTTAAGGATGCGTTCATTTTAAAGGTAATCAAACTGCATTTGCGAAGAAGGAGTTCTGGAAACAATTTAGGAAATACTACCCTTAGTAGAATCAACTGGTATTCAAACCTTGATCTTCCCGTCATCATTAGGCTATTTTAACACGGGAGTGACACTTTAGATTACTCGGCCACTCAAGCAGCTAGACATTGAAAAACTATTCTTTTCGTGTTTCTGATTATTATTAACTTATGGGTATTATTACAGTATCTAGAGAGTTGCCAGATAATTTGTTTGAAAAAAAAAATTATAAGATATAAATGTTAAATAATTATATTTCATACAAAACTACATTTCTTAGATGTATTATTATACTAAATAGATACAGTTCAAATCCTAATAATACTTTTGGTTAACCCTCTACATGCGATCACATTATGGTATAAAAGGTAAATTAGATCATGGTGAAGAATGTACTTTAATTTGTTGAAACCTCTCCAAATCTTACCAACAATCTAGTATTTTGACATAACTATACTAATTTTGTAGATTAAATAATATTCATGGTTATTTGTTGGTAAGGAGAAATTTAAGCTTAATAAAATATGGAAAGAAAAATTAAATGTTGCATTTTAAATAACTTAACATTTTGTATAAATAACGCCACGTCAATAATTAATCTTGATAGTATTAAATCATTTGATATAATAATAATTATTATTATTATTAGCACCGTGTCTTACTACCCGTTTGGGTTATACGCGCTCACGTTAATGTGAAATGTTAGAGTGATTGTGAGATGAAATGGAAGACCTACAGTTAAACGTGGGATCCGAACCACGGTGGAGGCCTGGCATTCCCCACATTCACAAGTTGTGATTAATAAACATCTTGTCAGAGATGAAGGAAATTTAATTAAAACTACAAATATCAAATTACTCTTCCAATAACTTCTCTGAATGTTTCCTTTGAATTGAATATCATTCATTAACTTTTGATCACTAACACATTCATCAATTTTATGATTTTTCATAATAGTATAATTATATATTTTATAAATTTGTATGTTATTGATCTTCTTATAATCATTATTTCAAATATGACTTTATAATTTCTTCTTGTTTAGAATATTATACAATTTAATTTTTTACTCTTTTGTCCTTGATAGATTTGTTAATTGTTATTTATTAAACTGTTTAATATTATCCTAACTAATTAACGTGGATTTGTTTATACAAAATATCAAGTTACTTTTGGATGTTATATTTACGTTTTCTTTACATATTTATTTATCCTAATCTATTAGTGGTAGCTCAGGTGTTATTTGTAAAAAGTATATCAAAATTATTGGGGAAAAACATGATGAAAATGTTTAGGAAAACCCTTCATTTTTTGTTCTTCCTACCGCCACCAGCAAACCAAATTACATAAGACTGCCATCTTAGATCCTCTCCCCTAACTGGTGTGGGCTTCTATTGTTCTATAATAAGTAGATACTCACGTAGAGATTGATATTTATGTTGGTAGTCCTTGCCTGGGAATTTTAGTATATTATAATGTACTCTACATACACATAGTTGTCTTGAGTCAAATCAAGTTTACTATCTGTTTGCATTAAATAAAATTAAAACATAAATTTTACAAAGCATAGAAATAATTTGAAATTTTTTTCTCCTTAAAACAAATAAAACATTATTTAGCGATGGTGCTCTATCGTGGAATGTCAATTTCCATATGCAAATAGATACTTTCTATATATGTACAATACTTTTTTTTTAGCAAACTTCCAAAAACATTCTATCCCTTCCATTCCAATTGTTGTAAATAAAATTCACAACACGTAAACCTTCACGAAATCACATAAAATAGGAATTACGTTTCAAAGTAAAATAAAACAAAAAACCACAACTTCGTTTTCCAGTATGCATGGTCCAATAAATATTTTAGTGTCCATTGTATCCAAATGGGATTATTTCCAGTGATGCATTTATTTTGGTGTATATGTGGGTATGTTTGTAGCTTTGCTAATGTCTGCAGCTTGATTTCTCATTTCCTCACGTTTCTCTATTGTTTTGTTGGTAAATTTCAGATGGAAGCTTACACTTTCGTCCACTTTGTTTAATAGAATTGAAAATTAGGGATGAAAATTCTCCACCTTGTTGATTCCACTTTCATGGCAGGATAGCAAAGTGAGTGGTATGTGTGAGAGGGGTAGGTTGGAAAGGGCGGAAGGTGGGCGGGGATATAGCTGTCTTGGTAAGTGAACTCTACTGTGAAATCCATCAGTGCGAAACTGGCGTGTACCTAAAATAAAACCATAAATCCGCGTCATTAACGATGCGTGAAGCTTCTATGATTTTGGTCATTACTTTGAGTGATTTGGTCAGATTTTTATATTCGTGTTCGTTTTACCCTACTGTGGGTATTGAGTGTGATTGCGAAACTAAAAATGTTACATAACGAAACATTATGTGCTTGATGTGACAAATATTTTCCAAAATATGTTCTAATTGGTTTTAAAATTTTAAAAATGTTCATTAGAAATATACACTAGTTAAAAATAAATTTATTATTACTACAATATTAGGAAATATGAAAAAATCCAAGTGAACCTTAAAATCAGAGTAAATTATTGAAAATCCTTACAAACCCACATATTACTTTCAAATAAACATATTAAAGTTTGTCATTTTAACACATTTTTTAAAGAACTTTATTTTTTATTTTTTTATTAGCACTGCGTCTTACTACCCGTTCGGGTTATACGCATTTTAAAGAACTAGTTCAATAAGTTGGGTATGCTATCAACTTTTTATTATATGTTTATTCTAATGGCATGAGTATTAACTTTAAATAATACATATAATTATTTTAAGCCATAAGTAAAGAAGGGGTAATTTTGAAGTAAAAATATTTATCCACCTGTAGGGAGAGAGTGATTTCCATTTTGTAAATCACAATGTGGGGAAAAAAGCTTATCCCTTGTATTTTAGCCCCACATAACTTAATCCTGATCCCCGAAAACATAACTGGGCATTTCATTGGTGCCTTGTTGGTGACTACATTATTTATAATATATTAGGTTTAAACATTAGGATATTTTAATTAATTGTTTATAAAAGAAATGCCACATTTTATTTAAGTAGTTTACGTATATGAATAGTAATACAATAAGAATTTAATTCCCAATATGGACGAAAAATATTAAATTATTGGAAATGTGGTTTTCACTTTTACTGGTATAAATTATTGACCAAGAGACTGAGTGATGTGGCTGTTCATGATTTAAGTGAGTTTATAAGACGTGGGCAGATATAATTAGTTGGTTCACAATACTTGAAATAGTAATAGTTAAAAAAATTACAAAAGTTTGGAATTACTGCATGTTGACTAAACATAAATGTATGATGGTTTGCATTGATAACTAAGGGCACCAATTAAATTGTGTTACAAACAACAAATTTTGAGGCCCTTATTGGTGAGAAATCGAACTAAATGTCAATCTAATTTGCTCTGGTCTATTATTGCCGAGGAGTTTGGAGCTAGAATATCATCCAGATTTATTGGAAAAAAATAATTGTTTCTGACCCTCCCTCCATGCAAATTATGGATCTCTTACTTTAAATCTATGTTCCCATTACCCATTTAATTAGTTTTAGTTTAAATGTATTAATCCAGGATGCATTAATCAAAATCGTAGTAGAAATATAAATTATTTATTCGAAAATTAATAAACCTCTCACTTGTTTTGAATTAATCTTTATAATTTTGTTTGTCATGATTCACTATTCGTTCGGGATTTACGCATAACTTAATCACTAAGGTCGATGAGGGAAAATAAAAGTTTATTTTATATAAAATGAACATTTTTATGATTTGTGTAATATTGGGAAACTATATAGAAACAACAAACATCTTTAGTATACGAGCTCTTGCAGTTATTAGCAATTATGTCTATTTCAGACAATATGTCCTCCATTCGAACAGAAAAGGGGGAATATTCATATTTAGTTGAATATATAATTATTTACTCTAGCTACTATTTAATTTATACAAACTAACAGGTAGATTAAATTAAATCAATACAAAAATACTAATGAAAAATATTACTTTTAGTCCATTAACTTGTTACCAAATGAATATCCTGTTGATATTGGAATGATAAATTTTAAACATGTAGCTATATATTTTAACAATTGTGTTCATATTAATCTCTTCTGTAGAGATGCCACTTAGACTTAGTGAAAGAATCAACATTTTAACAATGACAAATGACAGGACTGGAAAAATATTTGCAAAGTCACTCGACAAATGAACGTCTCACAACTTTTTTTTTGTTTGTTTATAACCTTTATAGAGTAGGTTGTACGGTTTCTTCTTGTGCCATCCAAGATGAATCTTCTTCTATCAAAAGAGTGTAAAGGAAGTTGTACATGTCATAAGTTTATATATTTGTTATTATTAATAATATATTGTAAGTAGTATTATTGTTAAGAAAGCGTGATTAGTTTGTCGTAAGCTTATTACTAACTTGTAACTTACTATTCACTATATTATATCCTTAGAAAGCTTAGTCAAATGGCATTCTAATATCCTAAGCGTGTTTTGATATGTATAGTGAAATAAAACATCCAAACAAAGCATATTTTACCTTGTACAACTACAATAAAAGATATAACATAATCAACTATAGTTTAATATATGTTTTATGAAAAAAAAAATTCAATTCTTTATTAATATCCATCAAGGTATCTACGTACTTTTATTAACTGTGTCGAAATGATAAGGAGGGTATTTATAGGAAAAATATTCGCATTTTATTTGATAGGTAATATAACTTTTTAAGGAATGCTTATCACAAACTGCCGGAATTTGATAACTGACTTTCTTATCATCATTAACTATAATATGAGTCTGAAGTTTTGTGAGTTTTTAGTTATTTGCGTTTTACTAACTATCAATAAATATTAATAAGCGCAGCTATAATATATTTTATAAGGGTAATATAACTGTTGGAGTTTATATACAGCTGTGAAATTTAATACAATTCTAATATTTAAATTTAGTTATTTTTTATCTGTCAGACGAATACATTTTTATTTAGCTAAACTTAATTTTATTAATTAAAAACGAATATTAATATTTTCAAGCTGATAATATAGATATATTTATAACATTTTTGAAATTATGTCAAACCTATATTCTATAAAATAGGTAAGTGTTTGTGATGAAAATATTTTGAGTATTATCGATTTGTTTAAAGTTACGTTTCATATTTGGTGAAAAAAATATTTTGTGTGTTAAAGATGGAGAGGATGAATTACGGGAAATTTAATCCATCTTATTTGGGAGAGGTAATCATAATACTGAAATGACAAACTTCATTTAAAAATCAATTCCTTTATTCAACGATCTCAGATAGTAATCTTGACCTATCCGTTGGTAGAAGCCGAGTATTTCTAAAGTTTGACGTTTTAGAAGGTGTTTAAACTATTTTACATTTAATAATTTTAATAAAACGTGTTAAACTTTAAATTTAAAGAGAAGATATTTTAAACTATTCTAACTCACTTTAGTGACGGCATAGTCTAAAGTGCCACTCTGCCGATGATGAGAAAATGGAGGTTTGAATATAGATTGGTAGTACTGAGGGTTGTTTTTGCCAAATGGCTCTCCACTCTCCCTCGAAGAAAATGCTGGTGCATATAATTTAAATATAAACTTCCAAAGCCCTAATTCCATTAGCATAAATAGTACACAAGCATTTAAACCAAACGTGTAGTAAGACGCAGTGATGAAAAATACTATTTTTCGTAACCAGGAGAAAAATATTTTTTGTCACTTTTTATGTATTTACCCTCCCTAAAGGTCTAGAGAAGGTAGCAAACACTTAAAGCAAGACATACGATGGGAACAGAGTTTTATTGAAAAAGTCTCTTAAGGACAGTACACTTGTATACATATGATTTGTTCAATAGATTTCCGTCATCCTCTCCACTTGACATGTTTATATAGGGAGGATGGTTTTGGATATTAATGAGCGAATTACAAAAACATAACCAGCTGAAAACATAATGACCAGCTTATTGATTGCTGTAAGCAGAGGCTAATGAGATAACAGTTAATAACTTAGATCAATATCAAGGCTTCCAAGTATCTACAAGTAAACCATGACAACTACTCGCCTATATCAATATACTAGACAGTGGGGGGTCTTTTTTTTTAACATCTAAGAAATTCCCTTAGAACTGACACAAACGCATAGTTTGAGTGACTTAAGGTCGGTACCCCAATGCATATGACCAATAACTTATTCAGCTTAAGCTTACTTAGACTCATAAGAAGCCTTGAAATATTGACTTCTAACATTCAAGTAGTTAAATGCCCTTTCTAAGGCAAGTTATAAAGCGTGATCGTCACGGTCACTATGAGGAGGTGTTAACCTTTACCATCCAAATTGGAGATAATTAGCCTCGATTAGGGCATCGCAGCTACAACCTATAACGACAGTGACCACACTCACGATAAAAACTTGACACAAAGGTATAACCAAGTAGTCCAACTATAACAAGCGCTCTACATAAGAAGGCCATCTACTGGGCATAAAATAAACTAACCTGAGTAATACAAAGACCACGCATGGGCAAACCATGCAATATGTATTTAAATATAATAACCCTAAATAATATAATTCAGGACAACATTAGGAAGGCCAACATACCTATTTAGGTCATCAAAAATTAACAGCCACTCCCGAATAGTGAGTTTTGACGTACCATTCGCAGTTATACAGAGAAAATAGCTACAAAACCAATCTAACGCTAGTTAACAAATTAGTCTTACTAACAGCTGTTAATAAACGTAAATAAAAAATTTCTCTAACTGGTATGGGTAAGCCGCATATCATGAAAACTAACAAAATTGAAATCTCCCACTATGATACAATATCAGTTCATGAAGCTATCCTGCACTAGTTAATTCATGTAGCATCTCCATGATATCAATTAAACAAGCTCATTACATATTAACATCAACTATCCAAGTGATTGGCTCAGAAGGAACCAAGCTCTTCACAGCTCACAAAAATGCAGGAAAAAAAAATACAAAGCCTAGTCATGGCTAACCACAATACATATTCAATTTCATTATTAAAGATACACTGCCTGGTGAGTTTCAATATAAACCAAACGTAGGTGGAAACTAGACAGACAGGTTACAAAACAGTCAGTGCTTAGGCTGACTATAACTTGACCATCAGCTGTGAGAAAGCAGTATGATTCCAACCCCAGCGATAGGGTCGACAGCGCAATTCTAGTGCACCAACGGTTGGCAATATTGGTGTAGATTATCCCGGTGTGGAAGGATTCTACCTTTGGGAAACCCACGTGGTGACTCCGTATGACTTCATTGCGGCCAGGGCCGACTCAGATGGACATCTGCAGTTAGGATGAGAGAAATGACAGTTAATCACCCGACTAGTCGTAAATTGTTACAATTTATGTATACATATACAATAATCTTCCCGATTGAGAGGAAACAAAGAATGGTAAAAAAGGTGTCAGCCAATCACGTCTCACGGCTACAGCGCAGAACAGCGCGGACGCCAAGGTGGGAATAGGAGCATGCGCAAAGGACGAAGAAAAAGAGAGGCAATAAAAAGTGTATTTAGCCCCAAAATTACATTTTTTTGGGGTGGTTAACCACTGCATTCAAATTAAATGACTTTTGTTAGAGATGACCTCGGAACACACATTCACATGTAGGTCGAGAGGAGTCCAAACTGCAAGGTAGTTCATGATGCGTAGCAGATACCTTCAAAAGTGACAAGTCACATAATTGTGTGAGCTAAGATCCATTAGCTCGGCATGTGCATGTCTAAGCTACAAGTTTTGTAATAAAGTCCAGCAACAGTTCAACTGTTTTGTAATATTTGTGAAAACCAACTTTTCTAAACAATCTAATAAAATGTATCGTCCTTTTCTTATTACAAGGAAACTGGTTACAATCGCGTCCGTACATTCATAGATAACTTTAATTAAATACATTTGTTCAAAATTTTATATTTAAATAAAAATATTTAGTTTAATAAATAATACGTGTTCTAATTATATATTTATTAAATTCATTGATGGTTTACTAACCTAAATCTCCGACCCTTGACTCCTGGTTAAAGTGCCAGCTCACGTCTGAATGACCTGAACATTAAAAAAAAAAGCTAATTGAATTTTGGGGTTCAGAACTCTCCTTTTTAAAATGGTGATATTGAGATAGGTTATATAGTTTTTTCTTATAAATATAATTATAATTGAATATTGTTGTATTTTTGAACTATTATAAAATGAACATTTTAAATAATGTAGAGAAAGGAGCGTAATGTATTAGTCTATTATTAGACAAAATCAAATCAAAATATTGTGAGAAACTATCAACAATGCTTTACCTACCATATTGACCAGTTATCCAATATTAATATATGTATACATTATAATATTAGTTATATTAAGTTTTAAGAACACCATGACATTTTTTTGATTCATCAAATTATTATCAAAATCGCTTGTCTTTTAAATACGGTAAACTGGTTTAGCTCGTTTCAGTTTAACTTTAATGTTTAAAAAAAATAATGGTCAATCTAACCATGATGAAACACCTAGTTGGAGTTGTATCATCTACCTAAGTTAGATGTTATCTTGGGGAGTGTGACTGGCTCTTAATAATGGATGCTCGTCCAACAGTAGAAGTTTAACCATGATGGCGGAAACGTGCTCCGTAACTTTGGACAGTAACTTGAAGTCCATAGTGGTCGTTGTCAGAACACGCATGTATGCCTACACGTAACGCTGTTGTTCATAATGATGTATCGAAACATTGGAAGCTATTATAACAACCGGTCGATCAGGTAACTTATTCTCCATCGGTATAAGTGGCGCTGAGGATAGTGTTTCTACCCAAATTCATGCCCACTCTGACACGAGCCATAGAAGAAAGGTGGTGAATAAATTTGCTCTGTATTTGCATCAGGTTAAAGCCTTATTCACATATTCCTCTAAAATAGAAAGCAGAAATTGCTTAACTGTCACACCTATTGACTTACTTTATGTCGACACATACTTCATTTCAACGCCCAATTATAACAGATGGCCATCAACATAATTTTATCTTCTAGTGGATGTATACATTTTCACGATGTATGTTTTCAAGATGTGTGTCATGGCACTAATCAATACATTGATTTATATGTTTTCCATTAATAAGTTATTTCAAACATCCTCACAACATCCAACAAAGCCTATTTAACTTTAGCTCTTCAGCACATTCTCTTTAAAATGCGTATTCGAAGTGATTTGAAATAGTTTGTTTTATGAATTTAATTGGTTATCTCATGCTGAAGATCTCAATCAGGAGGAACCAAGTTAAAAAGAATAGAACTTAATCAGAACTACTTGATATGATCATGTGTAAATCTTGTGATTGCTCATGTGACCCCATTTATTTTCCTTGATTTTTTCGGGAAGCGAATGAATCCACAGTTATGTTGGCATCTTTATTTAAGATTCTGTGGACAAAAATATGTCTGGTTTGGATTTACAGCTACGTAGATCTTGGGGTTCTTATCCCTTGGTGTTTCTAATACTATATACGTTTGTTTTTTCGAATTCCTAAACTCAAATGAGGGTAGAGTTCCCCTAAATCTTATCTCTTTCACGTCTAATTTATTTTGGAAAAATTTGCACATTGCTCGAATGCAAACACCCTTCACCCCAAAAACTTTTCTTAGGTAATTAATATTACTGATATACATGATGGGCACAATTATATCATAATTCAAACGATAAAAAAAAAATTTATAATAAGTTAATAATATATTTTCAGTTAGCTTTGGTTAACAAATTAATAAATAAAATTACATATAATAAAAACTAGAGGATTAATCACCTTGTAATGTATTAAAAAGTGTGAATCGAAAGCCACATTATATTGAATCAACACAAAAGCTAATCTGACAATAAACACTACCTTCATAGTTATAAGTATGGTATATAAATAAATATTAGATAAAATATAGCACTCACAATGTGAAATAAAATAGTGACTAAGCTGTCAATGATGTTAAAGCTTATAATAACCTGTATTAAACAGGAATATAAACATATTGTCAGACATGTTGAAATTCGAGTGATGTTCGGAAACACGGAAAGAAAGATAGTGACATTTATTAGACATGTCTAATCACATCTACGTAATTTATATTTTATTATATATTTTTTTTCTCTACTTTTTCAGAATATACGTATTATTTGAAAATAGCTTTGATGGTGTATGGATGAGGAAGGAAGTTTTTTTATAGTATTTAATTTATAAGATGTTTAACTAAATTTATCCAGAAGGATAGTTTGAATCAATTAATAAGAAACCACACTTAATAAATCCGACTTCAATTCTAGCCATATCTTCATCTTCAGCAGGCCGTTGTAACAAAGAATAGGCTCCTTAGATTACTCTGACACTGAAGTTGGTATATTTAATATAAAATCAATGTTCTAGAATGATTATGTAATATCATTAATGATATTCTCATAAATATAGAGAAAAGAATCAGAGCTAGGAGATTAAGTGAACGTTAGACATGTTCCTTAAACGTAATACGTTAGATACGAAATATATATTTCCATTTATCCTCTGAATGGTATTTAACAAATAGATTTTTTTAAATATCCAACTTTGATAGTCGAATGATCTAGGGCATAACTCTTAAAATAGGCCAGATTGCCGCTAATGATAAGTTTAAGGCTCGAACCCTTGGTACGTGTGGACAAAGATGATTATTCATAAATAGCTATACACACTTTACCCATACAAATGCAGGTATATATACTCTAAATCTAACTTTCGTAGTCCCTGGGACATTTGAGTAGCAACTACATATGCCTATAGCTTGGATGGGTAGTAAGAGACGGTTTTAAAAATACCGTGTCTGTTTGTAAAAATTTGTATGTTGGCTAAAGGGATGTAGAAAAGGTCAAAATGTATTCCAAAACTCAGGAAACCAATACCTCTTTTAACTATTCTTGCTCAAGGCGAATATTGACGCAGCACTGAATTATCTTATTTTCTGTCAATAGATAAAATATTACAGTGAATATTATGTTTTTTTTTATCCTGGATGGGCAGTAAGACTCCTGGCAATACAACAAACATACTTTAAGTAATGAAGCTACAGCCAACAGGTGACAAGATCTTCGTTATAATAAGTGATATTTTAAAATACCTTGTTGCTATGAATGGAATTAAATTATACAGAAAAATAAGATAGGAATTGGAATTTTACTTGGTAATCATTCATTACTTGTCAATATGCACTGGTTTAGTCTTAGAAAATTCATAAGTGTTTGTTTATTTATACCTCTCCTATACAATATTAATTTTTTTTGACAGTTTATGTAAAATTTATTATCTCAATGTGTCTGTAAGAACTAGAATAAAACTAAATAGAAAATTCCTCAAAACAAAGCTTTGAAATGGCATTTCAAGTTAAATACACTATTTTTTCTTCACAAGGCTTACCCTGAAAGGTTACAAGGTCACCTAACACTTTTTCATTATGTTGAAACTTCTAATATAGGGTCATTGTGTAATCCAACAAGATAATTCCAGGGAACTGTGATAAAGTTATTTTGACCAAACTAGCCCACAGTTAGGTGATTGTAACCATTCTCTAATGAAATTCAGCAGGCCATGATTGATGGTATGTAAAGAAATCATTTCAATTCTAGCTCTTCCAAACTGTGATTTGTTACCAGTATATACTCTAGTTAAAGTTAATATTCTTATAGTTATATTTAAAGGGGTATTTAATAGTGTTATAAGGTGACCTGGTGGTCTAGGGGTAAGGTGTCAGACTTATGTGCTGGCGGCCAAGGTTCAATCCTCGGTCCCGGCACAGATTTATCTGATTACCAAACCCTTCCTTCACTCTCTGACAAGACGTGTATTAATCACAACTTGTGAATGTGGGGAATGCCAGGCCTCCACCGTGGTTCGGATTCCACGTTAAACTATACGTCCTCCATTTCATATCATAATCACCTTACCATTACACATTAGATTAAGTGCGTATAACCCGAAAGGGTAGTAAGACGCGGTGCTAATAATAAGTGTTGTATACAATACAATGTAGAAGTGGCTTAATTTAACTCCTTATGATATATATGACAATGATCACCGAGAAATCCAAATGAAAAAAACTGAAGATGACAGTCCGTTAAAATGTTCATAACTACAAAAGTAAATTCCTCATCACCTTTTAAAAAGTGCAATAAGAACCCAACTAATACCCCAGACCAATATATCAACAGTAAAATCATTAAGCCTTTTATTAAAAGTCGGTGACCTGGCGGTCTAGGGGTAAGGTGTCAGACTTCTATGCTGGCGGCCGGGGTTCGATCCGCGGTCCCGGTCAAAGATTTTTCTGATTACCAAACCCTTCCTTCACCTCTGACAAGACATCTTGTGAATGTGAGGTAATGCCAGGCCTCCACCGTGGTTCGGATTCCACGTTAAACTGTAGGTCCTCCATTTTATCTCACAATCACCTTACCATTACACATTGGCGTAATTGCGTATAACCCGAACGGGTAGTAAGATGCGGTGCTAATAATAATAATTTTTTTATTAAAACCATATTTTGTCATCTTGATATATCACAAAAGAGATAATTCAGTACAAATACTGTGAAAATCTGACTTTATTTTTAGGCAGGAGAGCTAAGCCCCCTATTCTCTAAATCCTTATTGCTTTGTAAACCTAAGGCCCGAGATGATTTTAAAATCTCAGTTTTGGTGTGGTGAAATTCGTTTGAGTTCAAAAACATTATAAATTCAATTCAAGTCTAAATTGGAAAATGTATATAGTATATATTTTCTTTTATATGAAACTAACACCAATATAAAAGTATATATACAATTTACTCTTGAGAACGTTGTATGGCTTCGTACCTAATGTTTGAAATAAACTGCTAGCGATATTTATACGATCGGCAAGATTGGTGTCATTATTACGATTTTGGGAAACGTCGAGTGTCACTCGGATACACCATTTGTTTTAGCTTGCTTTTTGTGGGTGAAAAAATGTATGTTGTTATCTTGTTGATATCAATATCAACAATTTGCATAGTCAATGAAAAGTGATTTTTTGGGTTGCGGGAATACGTATTTTTAAACAAGATTAGGATACAAAGCTATGTTATAATATATCCTGAGTATGATATGAGGAAATATGAAACATCTTCTTAGGGAAATAGGCCTTACGTATTCCATACTTGTGTTCCAGGGATTAAAATTTTGGGCTACAGTTGAATAAAAAGTAATTTCGAGACTTGACCTATATTAAAATACAATTTGTGCATAAGTGAGTTCTTGAATCTAAATGGCAGGACTCCCGAGGTTTATTATTTAAGTCGTACTTCAGAGCTAAGAGCTATTTTTAGAGATTGTTTAATTAGGTTTTCGCCGGCTTTGGTGGCCTTTTGGTATAAGGTTTCCCTCTCGAATTATACAATATTTCCAATGATAGGGAGATCAGTGTTCTAATACTAGTCGGATCAATTGAGGGTGGTTTATCAATAATGGTTTTCTCGGGTTATATGATTATGTATTTAATACACTAATGGGCTACGCCCGAGGAGGTTTTAATAAGATAAAGTTTACACACATTTGCATGGAAAGAGAGATTTGAAACCATTTAGGAAAAACCACCATCAGTACACCTAACCGATATTGAATCACGATCTCCCTGTCATCGGATGTCTAATTACGAATGTATCGTCTTAGACCACGTAACCGAAGCATATCTGGGTTAATTTTGGCTCCACGTTTAAGTATCTAGTATTTGATGTTATTTTTTATATTTACAAAGCTTTAAAATGAGTATATACATAATTAACTTTGTAAGAAAAATGCAAGTTAAATTATTATCAATATTAGCTATTCTGCCAATGACAGGTGCATTACTTTATTAGTGAACTTTCAATAACAATTCACCCTGTCCTTTGCCTCCTCCTTGTACTCATATAATTTTCTTCTTTCCTTCAAGTCATCCAATATTTGAATCATTCTTTTTCCTAAGCTCTTATTTCCCTCAACCTTTCCTTGTATGACATCATACAGAATACAGTTATTCCTAAGTATGTGTTCAACCAAGCTTACTTTTCACGTTAAATAACTTAATTTAATTATGTTATTAAAATTATATTCAAATTACTTTTATATATTTTTCTTATTAAAAACATAACTTTTTTAAATAAAAATAACCGGATGTACTAATCGTATTGTCTGCTAGCTTTCCTTGGATCCGTCATGAAAATAATGCTATTTCTCAAGTTAAAAAGGAGTATGCTGCTGTAATAAGATTTCTGCCAAGCTTATTAAGAATTTGACAACTGTCATATGAATGAAACCTCTATATTTGGAAAGAGAACGAAGTTGTGAAACATTATGTATTATTCTGACTAGGAATGTGTGGCTGATTTAATAGTATGTATGGATATGAGAAAGTTATTGAAAGAATGCACAGGAATATATATGTATTTTTTATATGTATAGTGGTTTTATGTAAGAAAATATTAATGATGCTTCTTATTGGTCTTGATCCATAAGGGAGGGAAGTATTGCCATCGTCAAAAAAATCAAATAAACTCGGAATTTTGGATGGTTGTCGACGTTACATGACCCTCTGAAAACAAAATATGGTTTTCGCGATGACGTCTGTCTGTCTGACTATTTGTATCTTGGTCTAGAGTTGAAACCACCTTACCAATAAAGCTAAAACTTCGTATCTAGAGTTATAATAAAGTGCCCCTGAAGTATTTCTGGAACTAGATATCCAGCCTTAAAATTAAAGATAGTTTATTGAAAGGCAAACCATGAGAATCAATTTTTTATAAAAAACAATTTAAAATAAATTTAAGGATACTTTACTTAAGACAGAAGTTTCCAATTTTGATTATTTCTATACTGAACAAATTTATTATTGTATTGCTGTAGTATTATTGAATACCCCCCTAAAAACTATAAAATATAAACATATTTGGTAAGTAAACCCACCATATATACCAACGTAAACAACATTACCTAAAAATTAGAAATTCATAGAAATCCCACCACCAAATACAACATAAACTTACATCAATGTAGAAATTATTTTAAATGAACATTAATTTGTTATCAAATAATCGTTAAACACTTAACAAATATAAAATATTTATATTCTTTTTACTCTGTGAGTAGCTTGCTGGGATTTAATTTAATTTGGATAAATACTTTACCACTCAACGTTACTTTCAAAGTGAAATATACTTTTTTTTAGTTTTAAATTACAGTACATACAAATATATGAAACGCTATTCGTTTTGAAATATGTGATAAACTTGACTTATAAATTGAAATTATTTATTGCGGTCCTAGAGCATACAATTTAAAAATTATTTTAGGGAGACTAGTGAGAAATATATATCGGAGAAATTATCTGTGAAAAGGAAAATTTATCATTTAATAACCTAAAAAAGTAAAACATAATTTGCCTAAATTTTGATAACATTAATATCATTGTAATTATATTAAAGTTATGAAAAAGAATAATTACATTTTTAGTATTTTATTTGAGCTTTTTAACATGCTCTTTCTGAACCGACTGGTTTTACTAACACGGGAAATATAAACTATTTAATATATAAAACACACACTATCCCGCCTTCGGCCAATAATCTATGATTATGAAAAGGAAAGCCAACATTTCACCAATGATAAATATTTTGACAATAACTGGAATCTAAAGCGGAACCCTTAGCTCTATAGTCAGACACGCTGCCGACTGATTTAAGGTACTGAGCCTAAAAGGGAATTAAAAGCTTATCTGATTTTTTGTGAATCTATATTATCTTTATATCGATCATATTTTCTCTTGTATTAGTTGAAGTGGTTCTTGTCGACAACAGAAAATAAAAACTCTCCAATCTTCCAATCTATTACCGTATGCACAATGCACATAAAACTTCATGGAATAGCGTGAACTAATGTGTTATCGAATTGGAAGTGGGTCTGGAACGCGTACAATTGGTGTGCGTGAAAAGCTAGCATTATGGAGATTTGAGAAGATTGCCTCGGTGTTATGGCCTAACTTATGACACTTTACACACGACGCAAACAACACAACACAACGAATAGATTAACATAGAAAGTCGATGTATGTGGGAGTAGTAAATAGTGTCTAAAGGGAAATGCTTAGAGCTAAAACCTCAAATTGAGGATTGGAACGTTTATATTAAATATGTAATAGTCAGTAATGATTTCATGTAGTTTCTATAAATGCTAGATTTTGGAATAACTTTAAACTAAAATCTTAACCACTTCTGTTGATAAAAGTTTAAGGCTTAGCCAAAGGGAGCGAAAACATTTTTACAGTTATCATTGAATTGAAATTTTTTCGTCAAAATAAATCAAATATTTCTCTAGTAGCAACATAGTTTATTTTTCTTCACATGCTAATATAAACATATCTTGAATATCTGTCAAGGGTATCCTGAAATTTTATAAAAAACATTTATCTCTATTTAAAATTGTTTATAGATGGTGCCACTATGCTCATGATATATTATATTCAATAACTGTTGATATTACTATGTGAAGATAATATAATTCTAGTTTTGTGTAGAAACAATATTTGATTAATTATGAGCGAAATCTTTTTTTCTGTAAAAACTATAATAACACTTACCTTTTCTAGCGTTCCATTAAAAGTATCAAGGGAACCATACTAAAAATTAATTTGTTTTATTGTCACTATTTTAAGTAAAGATAATTCTGTATTATTAAGTAATAGCTACAAAAATAAATGAGTAGGTATACTATATAGAACAATGAGGTTATCCACATATTTGTTTTCAATAAATTTGAAACTATCTACAACAACGGTATTATTTTCTCCACAAAACTCATCACGTACTTTTACCCAAACCTTATTAGAAAACAACTACTAACATACGTATAAGCTGTCAAAATTTTTACGTAGTAGGTGTGAAAATTAAACAACATTTTTAGGAATTGAACCATATCGAAAATCCCAATGATGTAATTGTTCAACTATTATAAAAAAAAGAATAGGGTTGTATTGAACGATGTGTCATTATGTGCCGAGATAATGGATATTAGCTCGCACAATCATGTGACTTTTTCACCTCTCAAGAGATCGTTTATGTTTCATGAACTAGCCTACTGATCGGTCTTCCCCCGACCTAAATCTTTATGTGAGTGTGTTTCGAGGTCATCACCTATAAGCTTAATTTTGTTCAAATGCAGTAATCAAACATATCAAGAAATTGTAATGTTGGGGCTTCACTCGTTTCGTATTGACTCTTTCTGTTTGTTCTCACTGCGCATGCGCTTATCCCCCTTGCTGACTGCTCTGACCTGCACTGTTGTTGTAAGACGTGATTGGCTGACACCTGTTCTCCCCTTCCTATTTCCTTTTCAGTCTTGAAGTTGATTTAATATACCACTCGAGCAGAATAAGAGACAGAACTTGTAATAATTTACGACTGATCGGGTCTCTAACTGTACCTTCTCTACTGTAGCAGTTAATCTGAGTAGGCCCTGGCCGGAATGGAGTCCGGGGGAGTCAACGCAGGGGCTACCCGTAGGTAGCTTCCCGCCACACCTTGATCACCAACACCACCGTAGTCTATCGCTTGGGCTACAATAACGCTGCGCTGTCAACAGCTGATTTCTACGTTTGAATTGAGTTTCGCACGGACTGTTTGCTAGCAGGACTGGCTAATTCCCGTCTACGTATGGTTTGTACTGTTGCTCGCTGAGTTGTGTATCTTTTTCTATGTAATTCTAAAAGTATAGCGACGAGTAATGGGAAGGTTATTAAGCATCGGATCAACTTATTTGGGAGTAATGAAGTGCTCGTTTCTTTCTAAGTCAATCCCCTGGTAAATTAATGTAAATAAGTATTTAACTAATTAGGCTGATGTTACAAGAGTTGTCACAAGAGTCAACTAGGGCATTATAGTTCAAAGAGAAGATATAGTTTCTTGCTGATATGTACTACCTGTGTTGTTTATTGTGCTAAGCAACTTATTCGCATGAGTTTGAGTTATGTTAGAATTATGTTATATATACAGCCATCACTATGGCTATATGGCTAATTAACGTTAGATTTGTTGTTTGGAAATTGTTTGAATAGCCAATAAGGAAACGTCTTGAGTCACTAGTGGGGAGTGCTAGATGTGTTTTTATTACATTATTAGGTCTCTTGACCCTGGATAAGTATTTAGTATGGTTTTCTTTATGGGATCCTGTACTTTACTTCTTATTATAAACTCTGCCCTCGGGCAGCCTTTTTATCAATATTGCTAGTTTATTGGCAGCCGTGTAGACGGCCTCCTTTTTTCGTACACTCGTTGTACTTGGACTAGTTGGGTATACCTTATAGACAAGTTATTTTCGTGAGTATGGACACTGTAGCTCTAGGCTGTAGCTATTTTACCCTAACTGGGGATAATTATCTCGGTTTAAGAGGGACTAGGTTAGCGCCTCCTCATTGTGACTATGATGTTAACTCACTATTAAGTGTCATAGATAGCGTTTAGTTGATTAGTTGCTAGATACCGAAGTAGCTTGGTTTCTTAAGAACCTAAGTGAGCACAAGCTGATGGGTTAGTGGTCTTGTTATTTGGGGAGAGACATTAAATAAAGCGAGCTCTTTCTTGAGGTCAGTTCAAGGGATTTTTTAAATGTTTATAATTATTGACTCACCCATACCCACTTTGTTGCATTGGGGGAGTTGTAGGTATTGTCTTATCGGGACCCTTTAGGATCCTGAATATTTATCCCAAACAATAATTGGCTTTAGTTAACTACCGTTGGCTCATTTGCCTATACCCACAGGGCTCATTATACTGGAAGTTTTGTTTTCGAGTTTATTATGTATTTCTTTATCTATTTGTTGTGATATTACACTCTACAATCACATTATATTTATTACAAAAGACAACGGAAACCAAATGAACAATCTCTAATGTAATATACTGTACTCTGTTATATGGCTCATTAATAAAACTCTGTATTCTTTGTATTTCTTTGTGTGCTTGTTAACTTCTCTAAGCCTTCAGGGAGGTTACAATTATAAGTTCCATGGACCTCATAGAATTATACATAGGATCTAGAACTTGACACACCTGATATAGAGTATCACTCCCACAATATATATTTTTATTTTAATCGTATAATCTTAATTGCCTAGCTTTCAGAGTTTATTCGTGATAGTTTTTACATTTTACTCCCTTATTGTTGGTATTTTAATGTTATTGTTTGACCATTAAAAAAATGTATTATTTCCTTGGAATATTAAACGAAACCATGTTCCTTATAATAGACTAAACTGCTAATGATGGTGATATAAAGGCTTTCATCATCGTTGGTTGTATTGAGGATGGGGCTTTATTCATATTTTTCCACTATATCTTCACACAAATATGGGTACATTACCTATAAACTCGACCTTTTTCATCTTTAACACAATAGCGTTGTTGGTATCCATGGTAAAATCCTTAACGGGGTGAGACGAAGTGACATGAATAATAACATATTTATCTGTTTTTTTTAATAGATCTTATATTTATGCCTTAGCAAAAAAGAGTTAAATGATTAATAATATATTTTACAAATATAATTTAACAACTGTTAATAATATGGCCTGTACCAGGGGCTCCCAAAAATGTTAGACTAAATGGGCCCTTACCGAAGAAACAAGACATGCTTGAGCCCTTATAAAATTGTTTTCAGAAATTAATTCAACCCATGGGGAATTCAAAGTTTTGCAAGAACTTCTTAAAATTCCCACTATTCTGCATTTCCTTTTGAACCGAAAGTCGTTTATTTGCTGTTATATTTTCGGAGGTATATTTCGACAGTTCGTGATATTCTTCGTCTGAAGTTATACACATAGCTATTGATTTTTAATATTATCTTAGATATGTAATCTCTTTATTTTCAACAATTTGCATGTAAATGTTATGTGTGAAAGGTTATCAGGTTTAAAGTTCATTCCAAGGTTATCAAGTATAGATATAAAATTTCGCCATTCATACCGATTTATTCTAATAGTAAAAGCATGCAATTCCTATTAAATAATATATTTTATCCCATTCAGGTTTTCTACGTTTGGTGATAGCACCCTCGTTACCCCCACCTACACAAATTATCACAAAAAGACTGTTGATATCTCATCCACACTGCAATGAGTGTGATAATGATTTTAATATACTCTATTCTTTATTTGTCCCCATAAGAATAAGTTTAGGTGATATTAATGAATCGTAGGT
The DNA here is from genome assembly GCA_901482245.1 of Timema douglasi. Taxonomy (NCBI): domain Eukaryota; kingdom Metazoa; phylum Arthropoda; class Insecta; order Phasmatodea; family Timematidae; genus Timema; species Timema douglasi. The sequence goes on along the minus strand of CABEEJ010002617.1, from coordinate 400 downwards.
GCTACAATGTATTTTTATTTAATCATCCGAAAAACTCATACTACAGGTAATGCATGTCATGGAGTTCTTGTCAAGTCTAGTTGATTCCTGCTGATAACTACTGTGCTCTTCCATGTCGATAGTTTCTTGATTCAGGTGTTTAGCCCCAACGGTTATTTCCATTGGCGGAATTAGATGAGCATCTGTCCCTTGTTGTTTGTTTTCCCCAGTCCATGTGGCCCTGTGATCTTCTTGTCCTTCTCCAATCACTCTATTTAAACTTGCCACGATAATGGTGTTTACTTTCACTCTTGCCTCATATCGAATACTTATTTCAATTACTTTATAAATTCATTCTACCTAGACATTAACTTTGTTGAGTGTTGGTATGTACACTTGTATTCTCAAATATACACAGGCA
>CABEEJ010002616.1:0-105765 GCA_901482245.1 Timema douglasi | reverse complement strand
AGCAGGTAAAAGGAACAGGTCCAGTGGTGGAGCAGTAACAGATTGCTCCTGCTCCACTAAAGGAGCAGTTTTTCCCATCCCTACCTCACACCTGTAAGTATACGAAAGCTTAAATTCTTGCTTCAATGTTCTCGCTGCTTGAGTGCTTTACATTGTTTGAAAATAGCCCCAACATTTCATATAAGTTGGAAAAACTATTTTGTGGCAATAGCTCTATACAAAAGCACGTTTAAATATGAAAGACATATTTCACTTCAATTTCACACTCATTTCTTCTTTCACGAATATAGTGGTATTTAATGTCAATGTGTTTAGTACGTTTGTGGTAAGCCGAATTATTTACCAATTGGATCGCAGCTTTATTATCGACATTAATAGTTGTCTCAGCCGCATGGATTCTTTTGCAGTGGAGGCTGCCGCTACACATTCAGTTTTGTTTGTACTTGTAAGCTACATTCCTTTGCCTTTTGGAGGACCAGCTAACTGGCCCATTTGTAAATACAAAACGATAACCCGTAGTTGAACGACGTGTTTCTAGATCCATTCCATAATCAGCATCAGAGTAGCCTTCCAGACTGGATCCCATCTCGCTGCTTTTGTACTTTATACCCAAATCTAGGGTGCCTTTGAAACACTTGTCCTCAAAGGACCTTTTCACAGCATTCCAATGATCTCAAACATGCTCACTTAAATATCTAATCACTGCACTAATAGCATATGCTAAATCTGGACTGAAACAACTGTCAAGTACATAAGAGAACCTACTGCCTCTCTATATGGCATTTTCGTCAACTAATTGACATGATATTGCGTATGGGTCAGCAGGCACGCTTAAAATTAGCGCGCCATTAATTCTATACTTTTCAATAATCATTCTTGCATAAATACTTTGGTGGTTTCGCATTGTTTTGTTGATTCGATCTCTTTCTATTTCTAAGCCTACAAAACCTATTGTATACTCAAACGGATCATTCAACTTTTTTTAAATAGATTCTAATAGGTACTTTGATTGACTCAGATGCTATAAGTCTATCATCAACGAACAAGGCTAAAAATAATATACCAGTATGAATACAGTTTTCAGCTTCACTCAGTATTAAATTGAACTTTTGTAAAAACTGAGTAAACTTTTCGTTCCAACAAATAGCAGCCTGCCTCACACCATATAATGATTTTTTCAATTCACACATCAGTTTACTTTTATCACAATCGAGGATCAATTCCTCTGAAATCGCCATGAAGAGCTCTTCCTTCAAATCGCTGTTTAGAAAAGCTGTCTTGACGTCAAAATGGATTAGTTCAAGATTGTTTTGGGTTACCATACCCAAGAAAACTCGCAAATACTTATATCTGAAAAAGTCTCAGAGTAATCGACACCTTTTTTTCTGTTGAAATACCCATGCGACAAGACGTGCTTTATATCGCATCACTCCACTATCTTTATCATGCATAATCTAGAATACCCACTTTGAATCAATCAACTTCTTCTTTGGGTCTCCTTTAATAACTTTCCAAGTTCCAATTTTCTCATGTGATTGCTTCCGACCACTTTGTTTTGTCAAATCCATTGATGACTTCTTGATGTGAATTTAGAGAGTGCTTAGTGAAAATAACTTCACATATTTTCGGTGGTTTGATGTTTTTATGATCCCTGAGACCTAGTGTAGCATGTCTTCTATATAAAAGACATCTACAATCGTATCAATGAAAAAATAAAGTAAAAGGATTAAAAGAAGAGACTTAAAACTAATATATTCCTTTACTATAAAACAGATATCAACTCACATGGACTGGATGTTAGCGGATACAATCTTCACGCGGTGGCTGGCCCTTCCAACAGTGCCGACTTTACTGTCTTCATCGTCAGAAACACATGGTTGAAAAGAAATATATTCTCCCTCAACTCAACGGTCTGTTGAAAGAGCGCCACTGTGCCTGCGGAACCTCCTTGAAACTCTTTCTGTCTGATCTATCGCCCCCATTGCCTTTCTTTATTCTATCGTTTGTTTATTTTCCGGCGTCGATCCTCGGTATAAAAAGAGTGAACCCGAGACTCACATTATGGCATTTTATTATAACTAATCGTCGAAGAAAGAAGAACTTCTGCTCCAGTGCCACCAAATACTGATGGCCATGATATCTCTGGTGTCGGTTTCTCCGCCGCGTCTCGGAAGAAGTCGAATCTAATTTATCAAGTATTGTGTCAGTAGTTATTCTTTTGATTCATATGTCCTTCAGACATAATTTGTAGTGATGGAGAGATTGTTTTGATGTGTCTTCTGACAGTGGCTATAATTATGTAGTTTCTAAGTCCTTCAGACATGTTTATAGTCATAGTGATTAACTAAGGTTCTAAGTCCTTCAGACATGTTGATTATAGTCATAGTGACTAATTATGTTTCTAAGTCCTTCAGACATTATGTAGAACCTTTTGAAAAAAGAATTACTTAAAACACAGTATTCTTGGAATATGAACCAATATTAGTTTTAAAATTAATAATTCATTACATGTATATTTATTAACAATTTAAACATTTGTGTTTACACAGCTCACACAGACACCATTGAATTAAATAAAAAACTAGTCCAAATCATTATGGGTATGCAGCACAGGACAAGCATACCCAGAGAATACGCCAATGATAAGGGTCCGCACTAAGTTACCGATAAAAAAGGTAATTACTAAGACCGGTGAGGACCAATAATGACCTAGAATAGAAACGCATGCTAAAACAAGAGAAACATAAATATGATATGAGTGTGGTTGAACATCCCCCTTTTTGTAAGGGTGATAGCATATGGTCACAGAAAGGTAATGTTTGGGAGCCAGCAGTGGTGGTAGAAAAACAGCTAGCTCCAAGGTGTTATGTAGTCAAGGATTTTCATGGTAACGAGCGCTGAAAACAGTTTGTGCTCAACACATGGGGGGTGCCGATCCATACTATACGTTTATCTATGTTAACGAGTACCGTAGAAACAGTAAGTTCCTACAACATTCACTGAATCCTTATTTCAAACACACGCTTGTATTAAATGATAAGGATGTCATACCCTTTACTTATCTCATAGTCATCCCCTTTTGACATAAGTACAACTGAAAAACCCGATCCTCAGAAACAGGAAATGCCACAACAATCCCAACCTAAATCCCCAAAGAAAACACGCCATGGGTGACAAATAAAAGTTCCCATTAGATACCAGTAGGTTGATCTTACTGTAAGACTATTTAAAATTATGATGTATTTCTTCAGTGTACGTTCGTAAACCATGTCTGTTAGTTTGTATGTCAGCTTAGATTAAACTGAAACTAAAAGGGGAGATGTATATTAGTAATATGCTATATGTTTAGTTGGTAGTACTAAGAAATATGAGGAGTGGCATTGTAGGTAATTTACTTCAAATTTCTGGCAGATCCAGGCACCATACCTATGTAGATCAGTTTTAGGCACCTATGAGTGTAATCGCCACCATGTGTACTCGTATGGCAATTTCAAATATAGAAGTTGTGCCATCTTTATCTAGATTCTTCTTAATAATGTATGTTCCACTTTAAATCTAATTTACTCAAAAATTCCGGTATACCTAGGATCCACACCTATGTAGATTAGTTTTAAGGACCTATGAGTGCAACTGCCACCATGTGTGCTCGTGTGGCAGTTTAAAATATGGTAGTTGTTACCATACTATACTTTTATCTATGGTTGTTACACCTTAAATTAGATACTCCATAGCGCTATCAAAAACCAACATTTACTTTAAAACTAATTTCCGGCAAGTCTAGTTGCCACATTTATATAGATTTGCTGTAGCCGGTGTTAGATTATTTTATTCCTTCTCAACCGATCTCCAACGGGTGTTATTTTCTTTATTTTTTGATTTCTCATTAAAAATTACATTCTTTTCCTTTAAAACTAACTTTATTTGTGTGCTACGCTCTATATTGCTTTTTATAACTAAATTTATATCCTTGATTCCCTCTATGAGATGTTTTGGAACTAATTTTATGTCAAGCGTGCTCTATTAGATGTTTTGGAACTAAGGTCTAGCTTAGTGTCTTTTATCTTTCATGGGTTGGCTTAAAATGCTTAGTTTATTTTGGATGTGGCGGACTTCTGGCAGCTAGTAAAATTTATTTTTATGATTTCGCAGTTTTTGTTACTATTTACATTTTTACAAGGTCTTCGAATAATTATTTACTACGTAAATACGAAATGGTGATAACTGAGCCAAACACATTTTGATATGCACAATCCCTTGGTCATGGTATACGTTCTATAATAAAAAAAAGTTTAACATGGCGACAAAGCGTAAAACAATACACACAGGTATAAGAACAACTTTTAAACCTAATACAGATAATTTTAGGCCTAATTTTGAAACTTCACCATGTGAAACAAAGGGAAAGAAACCTCTTCCAGACCCAACATCAGTAACACAAGTTCTACTAATGATGATACTGCATATATGTAGAAAAACTGTGTTTGTGGATACTAGTTTGAAGGTTGGTGTGTATGGTGGAAGTTTATTCTTAGTTTCTTTGGTGGCCGATGTTCTTCCCATACCTAAAACGTACTTTGCTAGATCAGATAATTTATTTAACCAGTATTTTGTGAAATTTGGTTGGGGCTGGACACTGGCATTAACCGCACCTTTTCTTGTTCTTACCACTTATACCTACTGTTGTGGAAAACGTGATAAAATTGTTCAACATATACTGCGTTTGGGCATCGCCACATTTGCATGGTACTTCTGGACAAAGCTATTTAACTATGTTGAAAATAATTATGGAAGATGTAGTATCTCATTAAAATCGTTACAGTCTAAGCAAATGTGTTTAGCAAATGGTTCATTTTGGCATGGCTTTGACATTTCTGGACACACATTTATATTAATTTATAGTAGTCTTGTTATTGCAGAAGAGGCTCGAGCAATCATTGGTTGGGAAGGTATTAAAGATTTAATTCGAAATGAGAACCATTTTAGGACAACTAATGGAATGCCATCAAATACGAGTCCATTACGTGGTTTGTCGAATGATGAATTTGCCATCTTAAAACTGTCTTATGAAAAGTTTACACCTTACATTCGTTCATTATTTATTGCTATGACATTCTTCTCAATTATGTGGGATGTGATGTTGATAAGTACCATGTTATATTACCACATAATGATTGAAAAATTTATTAGTGGTGCCATTGCTATTTTGACATGGTTTGTGACTTACCGCTATTGGTATACTCTTCCTCGAGTGTTGCCAAACTTGCCGGGTGAAGGATTATTTAAGTATAAAGATATTAAACTATCAAGAGAACCTTCTTTTAAGAAAAGAAAAGTCCCAAATAAATCCTCAACTTCAAAAGGGGACTTACCAAAGTTTATGGGCATGCCACTATATGGGTTGAAAAACCAGGAGAAAGATGTTCGAGATGAAGATGAAAACTATGAAAATGAAGCATCAACAAGTTTTTCGAAGATATGATGAATTAAATCTATTGAGCCTACAGTCTGAAGCACGCTCTTTGTAAAAATTTTCATACAGGATAGGGTTTGATAGGGTGCTATTAATTTTATCTGATTGGCGCTGTTTGAAAAAATGTTTTTCTTAAAATAGACCTAGCATTTAAACATAATTTTAATAAGTTTGAATTTGATGTGCAATGTTTCCCAAAATTATGGAATAAGTTAAACTAGGGCCTACCTACATGGTTATAGGGCCTACTTGAGAGGCGCTTGGATATGAAAGTCTGAACTTCAAATAAGAGTTGTTCAAAATCAAAAAACCACCTACCAAAATTGATTACAAATAATACTTTTCTTCTATTTCTCTATGAATCTTTGCAATTAAAATTACACCTATGAAAACCCTCAAATCATAATCAAACAGTTTTTTAATAGGCTTACCTTGTTTTTTTTATTTAAACCCATTATTTACTTTATTGAACATTATTTTTCTTGTAAACATTGGTAGCCCACAGTGTTGCAGATGAAACCTTATAGGATTTTGTATTTTACTCAACATTTATAGTTCAAACTAAGCTTGCTTCTCGAACCCTGGCAATTAAGTAGGTACAGCCAATTGTTAACTTGGGCTCATTAATTGGTGTTGATTTTTTTTGCTAGGCTATAGTTTATTGCAGTGGTCGGCAATTGGCGGCCTGCGATTCAGATCCAACCTGAGAAGCTCACCCTTCTGGCCCATAAAGCCACAATCTGTCCCTCAGAAGCCTAAAGTACCTACTTGAACAAATAAAGCTAATAAGTTATTAAAAAACAGACTCATTCATAAATATTATTAATTCATAAGTATTAATAAATTAAGAACATGAGATGATTAGTAAGTACACATTTAAATCTAATGAAAAAAATACATTTCTTATTTTCTGCTATTTTGCTATCCACCTTGGTGGCGTAGTTGGCTAACGCGCTTGTCGTGTTGAGCTCGACTGCGGAGGATGGGGAGATCGAGGTTTGAATCTCGGTCGGGTGAACTGAGGGTGTTTTTTCCTAAATGGTTTTCCACTCTCCCTCCACGCAAATGCGGGTTCACTTCCTCTAANCTGAGGGTGTTTTTTCCTAAATGGTTTTCCACTCTCCCTCCACGCAAATGCGGGTTCACTTCCTCTAATACAACCTTCCCAATTCCTAATCCATTAGAGTAATTAGTACTTAAAGCGTATAACCCGAATGGGTAGTAAGACGCGGTGCTAAGTATTGCTATTTTGCTAAAGTCCGGCATTATGGTGGTACAGACAATTTGTAGCGTGTCTTCCGAGTGCTCTTGGTTCAACTTGTTGTGAAGACTTGTTTTGATAAGTTATTCATTGCTTCAAATCTCGCTTCGCAGGCATGTAGACTCGAACATAGTCAAAATGTACAACATGATATCTTGAACATTTTCATGTAATGAAGGAGCTGAATTAAACCAAAACCGCTCCAAACTGCTGTATTTTTTTTGTGAACATAATTTTAACTCGAACATAGTTACAAAATGTTGGAAATTTAAATCTTCACAAGTAAAGAAAAAAAGAAAAGAAAAACAGCTCCCTACGGATTTGGTTTAAAAAGATAGCAATCGAGTCTCACAAATAATTGTTTGTATTGCAGGCAGCCTGAAAAAAACATTGGTATGGTCAAACAAAATCAATTGCCGGCCACTGGTTTATTGAATATAGAAAAAATGACAAAAAAAAAACCAATAGAAATAGTTGTTACAGTAGCCCTATCTCCTATTTAAGTGCGATAAGTTTTTGAGCCTCAATTAGGCTACCTAGACAATACATCAAATTTATTTTGTAATCATGAGTAGGGCTATACTAAAGTTGGCTATGTTCCATTCACCGTAGGAATTGACTTCTGAAAGGCCTTTTTTCCTATCATAAATCTATTATATAGTAGGATATTGGTAGGAAAAAAGACCTTTCAGAGAATAATTCCTACCGTGAATGGAATATAGGTACCCTTGCCTTACAGGAACCTTAGCATGACTAGGATAGATGAACTCATGTTATAACTCACGTGATTAAACCCTACTTTTAAAAAAATAACATAATATTTGTATTATCATAGTTGGCAGGTATCATCCTTATAAAAGAAACATGGTGACCCTAGTTTGGCTTTATTTATTTACTTATTTTTATAACCTGTTAATTTAAGTTTAATCCTAAATTTATTTGGTTAGTAGAACGCGCAGGACCCTAAAGCAGATTTTATCATTAAAAAAGCCATGTTGAGATTGTGTTTAAAAGTCAATACCTAAAATACTAATGAGTTATCGTATTTGTGTTATTTAAATAAAAAAATTAATGTTGATCATCAATTTAAAAATATTTATTTTTACTCCTCGAATTTTGTTCTCGCTTCTCTTTGATCTTCCCCTTAACTCCTGCACTACACTTACTGGCTCTTCCTGGCACACTTGTTGAAAAAATGCTAACGAAGAGCATGTTCTTATTAACTTCTGAATATAATGCTTGCTGTCGGCCTAGTTATTAGCAGTTATTATATTTTGTATATTATAATTTGTATGATTGGATAACCTTTACATATATTTTCTGAGCTGTCAAACTACCACACTTGTTTTTTAAAATGGAATGTTAAATGGTTTTGTTCCCTTGCTATTCCTATAGACAATTATTTTTTAAACTAATGCATTCTAGCTGACACAAAATGAGTTATTTTGTAAAATAAAAGGTTACAATATTTAGTATGTTTGTGTCAAATTGTTGATTGTATCTAGATTTTAAAATACCTAATTTGATTTTTTTAAATGTTCTGTCAGCAACTGTACTTGCCAGAGTTAATTTAATTGTGCTGAAAATGTAATAGTGGCCCTAATTTTTTCATAAACACTTATATCCTGCTTAATAAAGTCTTACCCCAAGTACCTAAATAGGATTCAAATCAAATCCTTACTAGACACTCAGTAAACCAGTCCATAAGATAATGTATTGGTGGTGTTTTCAAGCACAACAAAACATAACATGACATTTTGTCATTTTATTCTCAAATATATGGGGAGAACGTGAAACATTTTCTAAATCTAATTATAATAACCCACAAGGGAATCAGGGTTTGAATCTCGGTCAGATATAATAAGGGTATTTTTCTTAAACAGTTTCCCACTCTCTCTTCAGACAAACTGGTACATTTCCTCTAAAATTCTTTCTTTAATCCTACCCATTAGTCCCTAACAAGTAGTAGGATGTTGTGTATTAAATAATAATTTGTAAAACTATTTAGTAAAAACAACCCTTAGGACACCCGAATTAGATCAAACCCTCACCATCAACAGTCCAGTCTATTGCAACAGTGACACCTTAGACCATGTAGCCACTGAAGCAGCTGACATAATATTTCTAGTGACATTTCACCAATCCAAATATGAGCCAATCATAACTAAATCTTAAAAGTTTTATTTTGGGCTACTGATCATAGGTTAGTCTCAATGCAAATAATAACCACAGTGCAATCTGTGACACTTTGATGAACTACCAATAAACTAAGCTCGTCAACAACTTAACAGCAACTGGTAGAGACTAGCGTTAGCTCAGTATCGGGGTGTTGGACTGACATACTTAGCTCTGACCCGGAATGGCAGGATTCAATTTATATTCTGCCTTCTTGACAATGTTCACTGTGTTTTCACCATGGTTTTTCCATCTACCCTCCAGGAGATTACTAATATATTTCCTTTTAAATTCACCTTTCTAATCATCTCCTTAAATTGTGCAAGTTGTAGATACTGTAAGGACACAATGCGCCCTCTGTCACCTCCAAAAAATAAGTTAGCCACATTCGGCAAGTTACCATGACAAGTGTTATTTGATAGATAAAAGTAGATCTTGGGTCAAGTTTTTGTTTTTTATATCAAATGTCTTATATTGAACAAATAATGAAACTATGAACCACCATGACAAAACGTTTAAATAGGCTACTATTTAGAAACGTCAAAACTAAATTAAATAAAATTATTTCAAACACTTTTGAGCTAAGAGTATTTGAAATTTTATTTATTAAAGTTTATTATTTACTGGATGATCACTAAAGTTTAATTTTAATAGACACTTTTTTTTATCTCCCAGTCCCTCCCCATTTTGTCCTCCTCACCCCTCACCAGATTATTAATCTGAAATAAGAAAACTATCAATTCTCAAGTGTCATAGATCTCAAAATATTCCTTGAGGCTGGCCATTATTATAGCTCAGCCCCAGCAGCAGTATTTTGTTCATGTCCATTGAGTAAAACTTTTCTCTTAAGTCAACACCATCTTTTCAGAGTTGTAACTGTATGCTAACAACAACAAAAAAAAACACTGGCTTGTTCTTTGTGTTTCATTTGAAAATATTACTACCATATTATGTCTTGTTTATGTATTCATTAGGATAATTTGCTATCAATACACAATATTAACTAATTACAGTACTTACATCATGAATAGTTATTTGTTATTATGTATATATATTTATTTGTATTTATTTATTAATAAGCAGATACTTAGATTTCTGATTAAATCTTTTTTTTTCTCATTTATTGATATTACTTTATATAAAACTATTGTCTCACCTAAATGAGATTTTTTTACAACAAATATGTCAACATAAGAGTTAGAACTTTAGTTTTGTTTGGTGTGGCCTAGAAATAAATATTTGATTGATCCTAAATCATCCTCCATATTGGTCCTCTACTTCATTGTTTAGCTATAAGTCACCAGTTGGAATCAAACAAGGACACAAAGAAGTGACTGGAGATTCTTATTTAGCAAATCACATTTTATTTGTCTATTTGAAATACAATCACAAAGTGATTATTTTTGAACAAATTAATTGATTTGCTTAGATATTCAAGGTAGTAACTTATTGTATTTATTGGAATGTTTTGTTTTCCCTAATAATAAATATATTTTTTAAATATTTACTTAAGTTAATGTGCAGTTTGGTGAATGTTATTAATGTGAATACAACTTTAAGATGCACCCCTACTTTCTCTTTAGTAAGCCTCGTCCCTACCCTTCAAGGGTGTATATATATATATATATATATATACACACACACACAAACACGTGTGGAACCGGAATAGGTGGCAAAAAAAATTATAACAAATAAAAACCATAGCAAATATCTTTTGTAGCTATGTCTAATTTTAATAGAAGAGGCTTTAAAAAAAATATAAATGCATTTTTTTGCAGTCAAATTTAATTAAAATGTTACTATTTTATTAGTTTTATAATAAAGGAAAGTGATAAAACTAAAGAAAAAGGAAAAATAAACTATTAAGAGTAAATTTGATGAAGAAAGCCCACCTAGGGAAGGAGGAAAAATAATACTATAATACTATAGAAGACAGAAAAAAGGAAGAAGATGTCACCTTTGTGCATTGGATTCTTCCCACATTTTTCCTCCTTCCCTAGGTGGGCTTTCTTCATCAAATTTACTCTTAATAGTTTATTTTTCCTTTTTCTTTAGTTTTATCAATTTCCTTTGTTATAAAATTATCTAGCCATTGGGCCACCTCATTTTTAAACATTAAACTATTTTATTAGTGTTATTTTATATGATTGGATTAATAATATCTATCAAAAGTGATAACATTACCTGACAAATGGATTTGTGAAAGAAGTAGATCTAGTAACTTTTCTGTCAGATAAGGACCTTCTAATGAGAATTGGATTGTACTAAAGTACTTGTTTGTTTTAAGCATAGGAGAAAACTGTTCAAGGCAGCTGAAACTAAATTCAATAAAGTTAAATTACATTTGATTTCTTCTCATTATTTTAAAAACTATTGTTGTGTTAGTAATTTGAAGTATGTTTTTCAAGTGCGTATTTTATTTATTGCTGGAAGTATGGAACTGTTTGACATACGTTGTATTAAAACTTGTCCTAAGCACATCACAATGATGTAGTTGATACACAATTCCCCATTTTAACTGGTGACTATAAAAACTTTTTTTTTGTAAACCCTAATCCTTGCACAGGAAAATGTGAATATGTTAAAAAAAAAAGCCAATGGCATAATTTCAATCAAAATAAATAAATGCAATTTAAAGTGGTATGGAAAACAATTTTAATTAAAAGTAAACTAGTGGGGTTGATGTTGTAGGTAACATCTCAAATCGAATATATGAAATAATTTTGAAGCTGAATCAAAGTTTGAATATTTTTTGTTAATTGTTTTATGCTGGTTAAATTAATATATTCTGTTTAAAATTATATATTTAAATCACTTAGAAAATGTATTATTACATATTTTTGTAATATTACATTCTAATCTGATTAATTCAATCGTTGTCACAAAATGTAATTCATTTACTTAAGATTTTTCATATGACTATCAATTTGCAATGGCTCAGAATGGAAATAATTTAATATAAATAAAGTAATTTACTTGTCAATATTTTTATTGTCGAAGCTTCATATTTTTTAAAGCTGATATTTTTTTTAAACCAAGTCGAAGCTTCGCGTACCTCCAGCTGAGCTCGGAATAATCTGTATTAATTGCTGATATAAGATTGTTGTTATGACAATGTTCTCGATGTCATTAAAATAGGCTTGAAGTTGTTTTTAAAACAATCTTGAGCTGTAGATTTGCACAAAAATCACAAAACGTCTATAAATTGTCACTACCTAAGCCTTCCACAAACTCTTTGATTTGGATTCATAAATAAGTTTTCCTAAGCAATTTTTCAACGGTGACAATTGAGCTGTATGGATTCAAATCTACTTTAATTAATTAATTTTGGTTTTAAAATAATGCACATAGCTTAGATAGAAACTTTCAGTCATTTAAGTAGTTTTAGAGGCTCTTTAGTTATAATTCATAATGTTTAAAAGGTTGTGTTAATGTGTTTTTTGTTGGTCTTATTTTTAATGATTATTGTAATGGTACTTCATTATCACACAGTAATAATTTTAAGTGAAAATGTACAAATATTTAGTTCTGTTGACATTATTTCAAACATACTTGTATGATTATTTAAAATTTTGTGTAATTATTTAAAATATTTTATTTATATTTCTGTGATAAAGTTTGTTATGAAATGTATTTATTTCTGTAATGTATTTATCTATTCACAATTTAGACCTCTGGTGCCTTATGTGTTGCTTTTAAAAAAAATTCAGAAATCTTGTAAATTTGTTACTATTTTATCTCAAATTGTGATATTCTATATTAAAATTACTGGAAATTTTTCTGCCACTTTATTAGTTTTCTCTCCAAAATGTAAACTGATAAAATGTGTGTAGCCATTAAATTGATAGCATTTTTATTTCTAGTTTGGTATTAGCAGTATATATCAAGTTCAATGACTTTAAATATATTTGGAAGTTTCCATTCTTATATGCTGACCATGATCTTTTCAAATCACCTTTCACTTTGAAAATTTAATTCTCTATTGCAGGGTTTCAAGCATTAAACAAAGCCTGTTCTTTGATATAAATTTAGTCAAGAATTTTTCCACCAAATAAACACATTCTTAGTGAATATGGCCTAACTCCCTTTGTACTTACGGTTTCTAAATTATGTAAATAGATTTGTTTTGTTATTTTTATTACAGAACAAATATATATTTCATTTTGGTATTTAACAAGCACACGACTTACAAATAATTCTCCTAGAAACAACAAACTTAAATGACATATCAAGAAAAATCCCTATTTATATAGACTAAACAAATTCTTGTAGATACTTAATAGCCTTTACTCTCAATTGTGGTGCCCATACCTATCCCTGAGTTTTAATAATAACTTTTTTTTTATAAATGTGATAACAAATTAACGGAGATTTTGATGTAATGTTATGAACTTTGCCTTCCTTCCCCTGTCACAGCTTTCTTTAGTTTACCGAGGCTTTTTTTTTTTTTAGCACAGCGTCTTACTATTTGTTCGGGTCATACGTTTATGTACTAATTACGCTAATGGTTTTAAGGATGAGGAAGGCTATATTTATAGAAAGTGTATCCACATTTGCATGAAAGGAGAGTGGAAAACTATTTTGGGAGAAAAAAAAATCCTCAATACACCCAACCATGATTAAAACCTCAATCTCCCTGTTATCGGCAGTTTTGTCTACTGCGAGTAGTGCGGTCGCGGTCGAAGCTTTATTAATATTTAAAATGGTCGGTTACTTTTCAATGTAGCAGGTATTTGTTTCCTCTTCTTTTAAGGTGGAGTTAGAGAGACATATTAGTTAGGTCAGGGGTATGCGACTGACAAAGTTTTGTAAACACTGCCTAAGAGGATCCAAACCAAGATTCTCAATATATAATTTTCCTTGGGGAGACATTATTACCATTTTGTTATTCTTACTACTCTACCAAATTATGTTACTATTTTTAATTAAATATCAAGTTCTTTTTTACTATGCACACCACCTTTTACAACTTATTTGGCCTATTCACAACTAAGTTCTTTAAACTTTTACAGATGTTAGAAACACTTTATTTTTTGCAATAGATTGTATAAATGAGTGTAGACTTTGTTGGAAGTCTGGATAGTTTAATAGATCATTCATTCAAAACTCGCACACCAACTCACCAAAATATTTCTGAATAAATTAATGCCAATTTTCCATTAGCCCATTCTGAAAGGTTTTTTAATTTAATTAAAACACTGCCTTATTTAGTCAAATTAAAAACTTAGTTGAATAGTTTGATTTGAATCTGCTAATTATCACCTACTTGAACATTAACTCAATTTCCTTTTGTTTACTACCCCACAGACAGCTTGCTTGGTTAACTTATCTGGTTGTATTTGTATTGCGTTGGGATTATGGCTAATATTTATTCTTTTTGCTCCATTCCTGTTTGCATCTTGCACCTGACCAAAACAAACTAAACAATAATGCAGAGGGCCGGTTTATTTCATTGAATGTTTGGCTAAGATTAGAGAAACCTGAGCACATCCAGACTAGGGCTATTTATTATCTTACAACATCTAAAGTTGTTGGATTTATTTTAAACAGGAGATATTTTTTAACACTGCGTCTTACTACCCACTATGGTTATGGATTATGAATGAGGGAGGTTTAATTTTAAGAAGTGTATTCAAATTTGTGTGGAGAGAGAATGGGAAACTATTTAAGAAAAAAACCTTTAGTATGCCTGACCAGGATTTAACCATGATCTCCCCACCATCGGCAGTTTAATCTATTGCCAGAGAAACACCCTGGACCATGCACCCACTAAAGCGGGTCAGGAGCTATTTAACATTCAATTCTGAACACAATGATCATGTCACCCCCTAATATAATTAGAACAAACAAAACATCCAGTTCTTCAACCAACAAATCACCAATGATAAATGTTCAAATCATGTCGGGAATCAAACACAGAACCTTTATCTCAATAAGCAGACATATTACTGAGAGAACTAAGGTTGCAAACATGATCACTGCCACAAGTGGCGTAATCACATTACATAATCTAACGCACCGGTTGTTCATGTATTCAAACAAATGATAAATATAGTGTAAGTTAATAAATCACTCAAACTCTCTTGTTTCTCTTAAAATGTTTAAAATATAAAAACTTAGTCATCTGTGACTGAAAATACATAATTAATATATCACAAAAAAAATGAATAGTAAAAATAAAAATCAAGATGTTTTTAATCAGATTTGTTTAGTATTTTAAAGTACTAAACATAAGATTTACTTTTACACCATAATGAACATAAATGGTTCAAAAATAAATAATCTGAAAACATTTTTAATCATAAGCTGAATCAAGTTGATACTTTTAGTTAAAATAGTTTTTTTTCAAAACTGTTCTCTACAGCTATCAAAATATTGTTACGGGGAAGGGGGGTGTGGTAGGCAGTTCCCACTTTACCATATGAATCGTAAGTTCTCAGAATATTGAGGTATGTTGTTGATTAAACACAATTGAAAACAAGGAATACTCAAGGTTTTGATTATTGGCAATGAAACAATGCACACACTGACATATGTGTGTGTGTGTGTGTGTATGTATGTATGTATGTATGTATGTACACATACACACATGCGTGTGCGGTCAGCAAAGGGACTCCATTAGTTCAGGCTAAGGAAGTGAGGACCTGCGTGCTCAGTTTGTGTATCGCGGGTCAGTGAAAAACTTTCAAGTTTGAATCTGTTTGTAAGTATTTAAAGAATTCTATAAACATGTGCCAAAAACTCAATTCACATTCAAATAGTTCTAATTTTCCCACAAGTATTCTGATTTGATTTTTAAGAATATTTAAATCAGGTATTGTGAAAAGAGATTTTCCTGATGTTCGCATCCAATGTCCGTTATGTTATTCCCTTTACATGTTCCTATCTAAGTGTCATCCATCATTCTTTACAAGTTTTCTTTTTCTTTCACCTTTTTTGTGTTTTTTTGTTTCCTCTTTTAGGAAGTCACGTTGAGTATTTCACACTCATGAGTTCTAATATAATGAAACTTAGGTCGGAGCATTGGCCGGTGACAATCAATTTTCTTCAAGAAGAAGCAAAGTGTAAACTGTGTTTTTCTTTTAATTGTAAAAGCCATATTTTATTTGTTTCTTTTATATGTCTCTGTCCATCTTTCTTGTACTTTCTTTTAAATATTATTATTATTAGCACCGCGTCTTACTACCCGTTCGGGTTATACGCACTTACGCTAATGTGTAATGGTAGGGTGATTGTGAGATGAAATGGAGGACCTACAGTTTAACGTGGAATCCGAACCACGGTGGAGGCCTGGCATTCCCCGCATTCACAAGATGTCTTGTCAGAGGTGAAGGAAGGGTTTGGCAATCAGATAAATCTGTGCCGGGACCGAGGATTGAACCCCGGCCACCAGCATAGAAGTCTAACACCTTACCCCTAGACCGCCAGGTCACCTTTAATATAATTAAATAAGGGATAAGACTTTTGGTGTTTAGTATCTAATAAATGAAATTAAAAATTCCACGGACCAAAATTCTTCAAATAACACACTACTATTAAAACATTAGTTCCTGTGAATTATGTATTTACATTTAGGTTATCAACTGTTATTAGGAAAGCAAAATACTAAATATAAAAATACACTAAAAATTTATTTTATTGAAAAGGCACAGGTGGTTTTTATGTACAATAGTTTGAGCAAAGATTTTTTTTAAACATTTACAAAAAATATTTGGTACATTGCAATACTAATGGAATGACAGTGCAACAAGCTTAGAATTACAGAAGGGCTAAGTTGTAACTATCTTTGGTTAAACAATTATAATCATTCTCATTGATAAACACTATATAATATGTTACTGTATTCATTTAAATGGTCCCACCACCACTAGAAGTAACTATTGATTTCAACCTTCTCTGAAAATAAGAGATCCATTCTCCTTTCAACCAAATATTCGGATAAATTTGATTTATTTTCATTTTATTAACTTTTTATACACACTATAAATTCATAACCATATAAATTATTACCTTTGTTAACAAAAATATTTACTATTTAAGCTCTTGATTGATTGGTAATCACTTAAAACAACACTGGAATCTAAATTATGAATTATTTGAGAAATATGACTTGTATATTTTATTGAATTGAACTTTGTGTTAGTATAATTAGAAAATAAAATTTGTATTCTAATAATTTAATGGTCTGTGGCTAAAAACTGATCATGCATTGAATCATTTAATTAACAATGATGAATCAGACATGGTATGCATTCAAAATCATATTTATTTTAGCAGTAAACAATTCAATAAAACTTTGTTTATTTTGAATAGTTTAATATTTATAACTCTTAACTTAGTAAGAAATCAATCGAGCTATCCAACATTTTGATATGTATTTTCTTTAAAAACATTTTAACACAAATATAATTATCTAAAAAATTTTTTTATAAAGGTAAGAAAGAGTAGGAAATAAGAATATTATGTACCTCAGAGAGTTAATAGGTTTGTGGGCAAGCTGCTTATCTCCACTAATTTGATAAGGATGAAGAAGGAAGAATTTAGAAGACATGTAGCCTACCCAAACTTGCATGAAGGTAAGAGTGAGAAAACATTTAGGAAAAACACCCTCAGTTCACCCGATAGTGTAATACCTCAATCTCATCGTGATAGTGACTTCTTAGACCATGCAGCCAATGATGTATGGTTAAAATTATTAATAATAAAGAAATCTCAACCAAGAATAATTGATAAACACAACAAAGATATTTTTAAAGCAGACTTTCTTGTGTTCATAGCTTTGTGTGTTACAAAAGCTACACTAAGGATATTATGATTATCAAGACGACATTGTGACATTCATTATTCCTAATCCTGCTTATTTAATGCATCTAGGGCAACTATGTAACCTAAGGCACTTTCCATCAAGATTATAGTAGGGGTTGTGTAAATATCCATAAAGAGGGGGCAGCTTTTTTTGTTCTTTATGTTATCTCAAACAATTGATTATTAATTATTTAGTATAAGATAGAAATGAGAACAGTACATCTAAAACACTCCCAGTCCACCAAATCAGTATTTGAATTATGGTCTTGCGGGTAAGTCGAACACGTTAGTACCAAGCTTAGCATCAATCTCCCTGTTAAATATAGAGCATGAAAATAGGCTTTTTAGACATGCATATTTACTTTTTATTAGCTCACATATACTTTATCCAGTAATCAAATTAAAAGCGATTCACATTCAATCATAAATGTTCACTATTAGATTTTAATATATTCTTAAACAAAAAAATAACACGCATTTGTAATTTAGAATTAGAGCATTGAAAATGTCATGATTAAGTTAATCTTGTTTTTCATCAAAATAAAATAATCAAAAAATTCATTTTGGAATTAAAATATTATAACTGGTGGCACTCAATTTAGGGGCATGTAAAAAAATAGAGAATAGGAAATAATCAAAGATAATCTAAATCTAAAAAATAACTTGAAAGTAAAAAAAAAGTAAAAAGCAATTAATAATCGTATCAGGATTCAATTATTTCTCAGGCGGTGACAGTCGGGGATTTGCCGGCTTTTGGGTGAACGATTGTTAGGGAGGATCTACGTGAACAATTGTGCTCCAGAAAAGAGGTACAAGGGAAGATGATTCAGAGGTGGTTTAAAGGCTGTGAAACATTTTAGTTAGTAAAATAAGTTTATCATAAGGAAAATCTCCCCAATGCATCGATTCCAGAAGAGAAGGACAAGAGCAAATTAAATTGTGCCCCAACACTTGTTAGAGAATAAGAATTGGAATATTTACGTGTTCAAATAAAACTTTCGTGAGTTGGATTTAACACAAACTGCCTGGGTGGTTAAGTCAGGTGTACTGAAGGTTCTTTTTCCTACATGGTTTTACACTCGTCTCCAAGTAAATGCAGGTATACTTCCTCATACCTAACACATTCATGTAACAAATCTGTGTGTGTGTGAGAGAGAGAGAAACCAAACAACTTTTAAGTAGAACAATTTTTTTCATACAAACATTGAATGATTCAGTAAAATAGACAGCTTACAAGCTCCCCAAATAAGATCACAACAAAAAATTATATATTGGTCACCTTAAATAACAACTAATTGAACTGCATATAACAAGCTGCCATAAATAATTATGAAGAGTCAAACTAAAAGTGAGCTTACAGCAAAAGCACTGTCTTAACTATTGATTTCCTTCCACCTTCTAAGATAAACTAATAATGTGAATGCCAATGGTTAGAGTAGTTTCCTGTTAGAAGGTAACAAATCAATTTTTAACAATGGTTCATAAAATATTAATACAATAAAACTCCATTAAAAGACTATATATAAATATTTTCAACAGAGATGAGCTACCCAATAGCTGACCGAGGAAGAACTGGTTTAATATCATTATAAATATTATCTACTATCTTTAATTGGGTGCCTAAGAAATTTAGGTTATTTTAAGTATGATTCAATAAATTAATATCGTTAATCAATTTTCTACCTTAGTTCTATTAGTTAAGACAATGCTAATATAATTGACAATCAGCAAATGGTATTTTGGCTTTTTTTTAAGTTCCATTTAAGAAGCTACAACAGGTCTAACAAGCTAGTAGAGGGAGGAAAACATGTTTAAAGTGGATTTATTATATTTTGTCATTACACACACCCCCCCTAGTAAGATCTACATATACATTTTTTATACATACAATTAACTTTAGACTAATGAATATATAATCTAATAGAGTAGGTATGAGGAGAATAATAAAGGGGAAATGCACAAGAATTCACCTGAAACTTGTACAACTACTTTCAATGAAAGCTAAATAAAGTTAAGTGAAAATTGATTGAAAAAGCACATCTAAAGAAAGGAAAATACCTAACATCCATTACAGTTTCCAGCTTGCTAGACCTCTGTAGCTTCATATGCCTTATAATCTATCTAAGACTAAATCAGGCACAATATCCAGTCCCCAACCATCAATTTATCAATGTGAGAGGGTAAATCCATATTTTCATCAATGACACATTTCCGGTCATACCGGGAATTAAACCCACGAGTCTTAGCTCAGCAGGCAAATTCGCTACCAACTGAGTTAAGGTGTCAGACAGAAAGAGGGAAAATGTGGGAAGAATCCAAAGCAAAAAAAGTGACATCTGTTTCCCTCTATTTTTTGGTAAAGGCAATGATGCCGAAATATAACAACTATATGTTTAAGCTAGAAGCAAAAAAAGACGTCACATTATTTTGTTCATTGGATTCTTTCATATTTTTCCTCTTTCTATAAATTAATAAATCTACCCTTTCTTAGTTTTAGCATTTCCATATTTGTATCATCAGTTAGCCATTGGGCCTTATTGTCAAACATTTCATTGAAAGCCGGGTTTCAAACCATTTGAAACTCAATATACAGGTAAGACACTCCCACCAAGCCAATCTGATGAGCTTGGTTCAATTCTTGAATAATACACTATGATATGAAAAAAAAATTAAAATTTATTTATTTATTTAGTATCGCATCTTACTACTACCTGTTTGGGTTATATGCTTAAGTACTAATTACAATAATGATTTAGGAAGGCAGAATTTAGGGGAAGTGAACCTACATTTACATGGAGGGAGAGTTGAAAACCATTTAGGAAAAAATATCTCCAAGTTCACCCAACAGAGATTCAAACCTCGATCTCCCCGTCCTCAGCAGTCTAGCTCAATAAAAAACTATTGCGTTAGCCAACTACACCACTGGGGCAGGTTTTTACAAAATAAATATAACCATTGATCAAACTTAATGTCTAGTCATTTGATTCACTTCGAACTATCATTGTGTATATACACTTTAGTTTACTATGAAATGTACGAGCTAACATTTTAAAACTAACAAAATTTAATACATATATTTTTTTAACATCATGAGTAAATTCAACATAAAAAACTATATAAATTATTTGGCAAAATTTTAGACCAAACAGTTTAAAGAAGGCGTTTCTTTGATAATGGTAACCATACACATGAATACACCAAACATACATTGGGCAGTGTCTGAACAGTCTTATGGCCTTAAGATAAATACTTAAGGTTCAATTTTATCTTGAATGGAAAGAAGTGTATAGGTTTGCGAATATTACAAAAACTTAACTCTTTAATATGTGGTTTCGATGGTCACATTCAAATTTTAACCATTTTTAAATAAGTTTTAGTTGATAAAATGATAAGAAATCTGGGCTGATCAAAAGCAAAGTACTTAGAAAAAAAGGGATGAAGATAATGGAGAGTAGAGAAGATTTCATAATGATGAGTTACATGTCATGTACTCATCACCTGACATTGTTAGGGTAATAAAATCATGCATGTTATAGTGGGCATCGCAAAGGGAATAAATGCGAGCTGTGATCAGGGTAATGACTGGCGAACCTATTGGGAAGACCTAGATGCAGATGGGAGGCTAACATATGTTTGGACCTAAAACAAATAAGGTGTAATGAGGTGGACTGGCTCAAGATAGAGAGATAGATAACATACTTTTGTAAGTGCGACAATGATCTTCTGAGTTCCTAGTGCCATATAATAAATTAGTAAAATAATCTTGCAATTAGTGTGCAACCAAAGGTCTTTTTTCTTTGGTTGAAGCCGATACCAAACTTGGTTTTCTTTTTCACCTCTGGCCAAAGCCGAAGAAATCGCATATATTGTGAAAAACCCCTACTTTTAAAATTAATGCAATTTCTGGTGCATTTAAAATCTAAGCTCGTGTTTATTTAAAATTTATGAATTTGCTGCATACCAACATAGCTTTATACAATTATAAAGATAGATAGTGGGGGAAGGGAAGATGGAGTCACTTTACTGACCTGGGCACAGGCTGGAAACCGTTGATGAATGATTTTAGGCTGCACAGAATTATTACATTTGAGCTTTGACCACGTGTGTTCAAAAATTTAATATTTAGCAGTCAAGTGAAAACTGATGTTGGTAATACATCTATCGAAACAGCAAACACTTTGATAGTTAGCTTGTAAATTAATAATTTAAAGGGAGGGCACAAAATTTTAGGGGGGTGGGATCTCATTTTCCCCTGATCCAAAAACTTCATTTTCATCAACTAATTATATTGCAGATTATTGTTTTGTAAAGGAGTAAAGATTAAAAAGAACTTGATTAAAAATTGTGTTTGAATGAGATGCAATAAATACATTTAAATAGTCAAACTATAGCTGGGCCAATCAACTATTTTGCTGACTATTTGTTGCCAGGCTGATCACCAATGCCAATTGTTTGGTTTATTTAATTTTAAATATTACAACCATAATAACTATTAACAGGACTAAAAAATCAACTGTAGTCCGTTGGGGAGAGGGGAGAGGTAGATTTTTATTTTATTCAGTCAGTATAGTAGGTTTGCTCACACAAGTTTAAATGAAATCTTTGGAATTAATTTGTACAAGCAAACTTAGTTCATGACATTCATGAACACCACTCATTTAATTACTCTTTCATGACGTAGACACAAGTAGTAAGACCTATAAAACAATTGTTTGTTTAAAGAGATGCATACAAGCTATTCCCTTAAAAGAATGTAGAGCCTGAGGCCTCACAAAGTGAATAGTCCTGCATTAATGAAACGAAAGAGATTCTTTACATCTAAAAGATTAGTCCCATTTCTTTAAAGAATAAAATTAAAAAATACTTTCAGCTTGGTGATTCAATCAAGTTTGTTGAAGTACTCTTTGCTAATGGACTGCAGAAGTATCCAGGTAACATTTTTTAATAGTAATATAAAAATGTAATCAAAAAGTTTGTTACCCAACATTTTTTGGGCTACTTGTGATTTGACTTTTGGAGGTGAACATTCAATATGAACAACTATTTTCTGCTTTTGACTTAAATGATATGATTTTGTAATTATACCTTCAATGATTTAGAATTTAATTGATGAGATCAGCACACTAATTGCGATTAGTGGCATAAATGGCTGAACATAATGATCAACCCAACCCTTTAATTAAGTATATATAAATCCAAAATCTATTTAAAAGAAGTCAAAATAATTATTTAATCAGGTAGAGATTTTAAATTATTTAAATTCAAAATAAATAAATAAAATTAAAGCTTTGATATAAAAGTTTCATAGTCAAATGTAAAAACAATGATTATTAAAAGAAATACTTGAATATTAAATATGTTAACATGATCAAAGTCAAACAACTTTTTAGTCTAGAACTTCACAATACTGCTTTTGTTTAAAAAAATAACAATTGAATTAATTTTTAAAATACTTTGTTTTATTTTAGTCTTTTGTAATTTTCAGCCATATACTATTGATATAAATGTGTAGTTCTTTTAAAATTATGCATAAGCCTTACAAAGCAAATATTCAAAACATATAAGTGAAAAGTCAGTCTTATTTAGGATTGTTAATTGACAATTGGTGAATGTGGTAATATACTTTAATTTCACCTCCAAGCTTGAGGTTCAATTTCTGACTCAGTGAACTTAAAATGTTTTTATTTACAATGTGGTTTCCCATTTTCTCTTAAAAAACGCAAGTGTGTGAATTTTATTAAATTCACAAACTTCATTTCCCTTCCTTACATTAAAAAGTCAATAAAAATTGTGTATATATATATATACAGAGAGAGAGAGAGAGAGGACGGCAAACAATGGTATAGTAATAGCCAATTTGAATACGTGTCTCTTTATAGCCCACCCAGATGTGTAGACAGTGCCAAATTAATATTAAACCAGAATTCTTTGTGGTGAGGCAGAAATAATAGTTACTCTAGTATCACTTTGACTTCTTGAATAGAAACACTCCCCCTACAACAACGAATGCAATTGTGACAACGCCAATACCTATGTACAGTGGAGTTTTCATCATGAAGAGCATTTTCAAGTTCAGCAGTGTGGAAGGAACGGTTTTCTTGTAGGAATCTCGTAGTTGCACCCGGTGATAGTATTGTTTAAGATAAGGTTTCTTGTCCGCACCCCAAAAGTAAGTGGCTAGTCCTAGTCTCGCTAGACGGTCCAACAATATTGTCAGGCTAACATCTGCTACTGTGAAACGCTCGCAACACAACCAATGATTGGCTTTATCTGAAATATAAAACCGGGGACGGTTTAAAAACAAAATTACACTTTATAATCAACATAGTAAGTTTCAAAATATATCAAAATAGTGTTCATGAAACATTTTAAACAACTTTATTCATTGAAACTATAAAATGTTCATGGGGGAATAAAATTTATTAATTTCAATTATCTTTAATCATTGGGAGAAATAATCATTACTGTAAATTTTATATTTGCTCTTACATAACTATCAAGTCATAAAAAAAGAAGAAAAATTATTCAAAATGAAACAGTAAACAATGTATTAAAATTTAAAACTAATATTAAAAACAGAAACATTTAAAGTTTCTCCAGAACAAAAGATAACATTAAGAAACAATAAAATAAAACATTTACTATACATTATTGTGGAGTGTTTAAGGGGTAATCAGATCTTGTTAAACTGTATCAGTCAGTTCCCATTTGACCAATCCCACTAACTATGTTATATATATCTAATAAGGGAGAGTAATCTCACTTATACATGACCAATGAGTGCTCTACTGAGTGATGGAAAAGTACAGTCCAAGCAACTGACCAGAGTGCTCTACTGAGTGATGAAAAGTACAGTCCAAGCAAACTGGCAAAAAGCCATAGCACAGGAATTTAAAAAAATCTTATGTCAAAAAGGTATTTTGAAAGATTGATTAAAAACTAAATTTTAAAATTGACCTGCCCTTCAGAGTACACATCCTTACTATAAGAAACATGTCTCGACGCTCTTACTGCTCTAAACTGTTTGTCCAGCATCACCCATGATGCTCTTTTCAACCATAGTCTTTCTAAGGGAAGATTAATCACAACTTGTGAATGTGTGGAATGCCAGGCCTCCACCGTGGTTCGGATCCCACGTTAAGCTGTAGGTCCTCCATTTCATCTCACAATCACCCTAACAGTACACATTAGCATAAGTGCGTACAACCCGAACGAGTAGTAAGACGCGGTGCTAATAATAATAATAATAATAATTAATAATAATCTAAGGGAAGGGTTAAAAAAAGTATATATATACAAACACAAACTTAAGCACACTGTTCCCTTACAGGCTAGATAAAAAAACTGTGCATACAGCTCAAAAAACAATACATACTTAATTCATCCTCACAAACTTTATCCACACTTCCCTATCTATACAGTGAGTCATACATGTGCTTTTATTTTTTGAACTTGTAATTTTTTTTTTACACATTCATCTATAACTTTAGCCACTCCTTACATGGACTACCTCTTCCTTTTGATCTACACACTCTACCTTCATATATATGCTTCATCACTTGATCCACTCATCCTCTCAACACGCCCAAACCAACTTAAGATGCTTCTTTCACATTGACCTATTGAATTCCCTTTAAAACTGTACTCCTTCAGCACCCATTCAATATTGACTGTCCTTATGAATTTTTCCAAATACTTTTCTTAAATATCCCATTCCGCCCGCATTCACATTGCTCTTGTGTATCTCCTGAAAAACTCATGCTTCATATCCATAAAACAACGTTGGTGTCAACACACTTTTATATACTGACATCTTTGCCTCCTTCGACACTACTTCATTCTATGCAATAGTTAACATACATCCAACTACTCTCCGAGACGCATTCACCCATCTATTGATTTCGCCTTCTATCCTTCCATTTTTAAGGAACATTCTGCCCAGATACACAAAATCATTCACAAATGATCACCCTATATATAAGGAGAACAGTGTTGGTTCTACCAACAATGAGGTATTTCGGAAGCTGCCACACACTTGTTAAAAAAATTATTTCATACAAATTAACTACACATATATATTATATATTCGCGTCCTTTTCCTGTGTTTGTCCTTTATGTTATACCTTTTACATGTTCCTATCTATGTGTCCTATCATTCTTTGCAATTTTCCATCTCTCCCGTTTGTGTTTTTTTTTCTTTCCTCTTTTAGGAAGTTGCGTTGCGCGTTTCCCACTCCTCCCTGATGAGTTCCGATAGTATGAAACCTAGGTCGGGGGATTGAGAGTTAATGATCAATTTTCTTTAAGAGGCAACCATTACCTCTTTGTCCAGTGGCAGCAATGTAAAGTGTGACCTGTGTTCTTCTTTTCATTGTAAAAGCCATATTGTGTTCGTCCCTTTTTTATGTTTCTAGGCACCTTTCCTATACCTTCTTCCAAATATAATACAATTAATCAAACAATTTTCATGAGGTATTAAAAGGATGTTTATAACGGGACTTGGCAAAATAATTGCTACAATTTAACAATGCTACATTTTTTACCAGCTCTTCATAGCCATTTTTCCCGATTAATTATATTTAGGAAAACCGAAATTTAGATTCTCATGTGGTTTTACAACCTTTTACTTAGCACATTAAATCTAATATCAAAACACATTTAAAGTTAATTGTAGGGTTTTGGCCTTGTAAATGCCAATTATTGTAATTTTTTTTTTATTTAAATGAGAATTAACAACACAATCTAGCAGACAATGTTAATCTTAGACTTTGTTCTAAGATCCCCTCCCCCCAGCCACCAAACTAGTAATCACCAACTGCACTCGGCTAAAAGACTGGTGGCAAAAGAAGTGTCCTACAACATTTTCATGTGTGTTAGTTATGGTTTGTTGCATAGAAATTAATCTAGTAGTTGAATTAGAATTAAAAAATGGCCAAAGTTAAAGCATTTTCAAAAGAATGCTAATTTTTAAAATCTCTTTGGATATGGTAAAAAAAATGTGTAAGTTGAGTAACACCCACATTGACTGGTTAAGTTTATTAAATAGTAATAACTAGGGATCGGATATTTATGACTTATCGTCTTTTTAGTTTCATCTCAAATTTAATGCTTAATTAATTATAAACATTAATTATGTACCTTTGCTCCAAATATATACATTTTATTTAGCATATAAGTGTATATTTAGAGAATTTTTCGTTTTTAGGTCCAATTTCAACAATTTTTTTTATTATTAAAATTACTTAAATAACTGTATATTTGTAATTTCTAACCAAACACTATATATATAATCAGAGTGTGTGAATAGTATTATTTATCGAATCAAATAATTTCTAATTGAATATCAAAATTTTTGAATGCATACCGAACAGTACAAATCGAATAGTAGAATTTTCTTACATTTTTGATGAAAATAATTTAAATTAGTAAATTCCTATTGAAAATGTGGTTTTATATTTAACTATGCAAAATGCAAAAAAAATACTTTAAAACATTGTTATTTGAGCTGGTATTAATAAATAAAGATTGAATTAAAAACAAAATTTCAGTAAATTGAGAGGAACCTTTGATCCAGTTTCTTAGACCACAGGTTTCACCTGAATCTTTTTTTTTTATAAGTCTTTGACAGAAATTTAAACTTAAAAATTGCATGGAAAATGTTTAAATGGTCAGTTTAAAGATGATATGTCTTTAGATTAAAACGTTATTATTTTTGGAAAGGGTAAAATAATGGGGTGATTAATAAAGTTCTTATTTTCTAACATACAAGGCCTACTTTTGTTTATGCGATCATTAGTACTCAACCCAAAATTTGGTTGGATACTAAACAATTCCATCTGTCAGCTGAAATCCTAGGCAGCACTGAAAAGGCTTACTAGGGAAATTAGGAGTGTGGTAGTTTCCTCTTGCTTTCTGCTAACAGTATTCCCCTCCCCTCTTAGAACAAAGGACAAGAGTATTTTTAACTATGTGTAAAGTTATCTAGCTAACCACTTGTCTTGAGGGTCTGGACAGTAATTTAAAGAGATTTATGACTTAACTATTCCATCTTACTATTTGGAGAAAGATACTATTCGGAGTTTCGAAATGAATATTCGGCCGTTAATTATTCAAGATTTCAAATATTCCCACACCCCTAATATAAATATAGTTTTATATTAATGTTATTATTGTGTAAATATTTTAAGACCAGATTACTTGTAGGTAAGTATAATATCTGGTTTTACTTGCTCAAAACAAATTCACTATTCCTGACAACTTCAAGTAGCCTATACCTCCTGTTCGAGAGAGACCTTTTCTGGAGAAACCTAGGTAAAGAACTTTGGGAGCTTGGCTCTGGGAGGTGGTGTCATTGACCTATTCTTATAACTGTCCATCACCACCCCAATGAACTGATGATCTGCTTGTAAAGGCTTACCTGGCATACTTGTTTGTTTTAGGTTATATCCCCCCATCAGTTTAATATTGATAATTAAAACTTCAAAAATTATTAGATCAATAATTAAAGATCTGTTGGCTAATTTATTTTACTGCAAGCTACTGTCTTGATTTGAGGCATATTTTTAATATATCCATTATCATTGAAATACATTTTTAGGGCTTATTTGTTAAATTTTAGGTCATGTATTTGTATTTTTAAATGCAAATTTGCATGTAGATTTTGTGATTTTTAAGGTTATAAAAATCCCTTATTAATAACATAATATAAAGAGTAGCAAGGCATCAAGGTGGGCAGAATAAGCTCAGCTATTCCAAAAGGTTAAAAAAAAGAAGAGAGAAAACATCCCTTTACATAAAAGAGATGTAAAAGTGAAATTTCAATGGTAATTTTCTAAAGCGTAGTGACATTTTAGGATTAGTGCGAAGCGAGTGTGTGAGTTCCTTTTGGCAAGATAAGCTGATAACTTTCCGTCTAATGCAACTGTTCATCTCAGCCAACGAAGGTGACCAGTAAGCCGGTTATCTCCGACTCATGGGTGTTACACTCTGACCATACAGAGTGTGTTTCAAAGGTTTATTTCAGTGTAGATTAGTTTGGTTTTGTGATTGTGGCTTGAATTAAATTCTTTTTATTGAGTTATTTTTAAATTTTGTATTCGAATATATATGAGTAATGTTTTAGAATGTAGTGTATGTACTGTGTAAAAAAAAAAATGGGAGACGCTGTTGACATTGACAATGACTCTTTCGGTTCAGTTGAAATTTTATAAAATAACTGAATGAAAAGTGCATTTATTTAAAAAGGAAAAATATCAAGACCAAAATTAGATATTTCACAGAAAGTATAACAAAATATTAATAATATATCATTATTATTATTATTAGTAATAGTAGTAGTGGGGGTGGTAGTCATAGTAGGGTGGTAGTCGTAGTAGGGCGGTATGCAAGTGTATGTTAGTGAATGCTTAGTGGACCGATAGTGTGGTCCCAAGCACACCTTTTAACCTATAAGGACGCAAGCAAACCCACACTAGTGTCCACTTAGCATCCACTTAGTGAAGTTCTTGCATGCGGCCCTAGTAGTAGTAGTAGTAGTAGTAGTAGTATTCATTACTGAATTTATAACTTAATCAAAATCGCATTTTCAACATCGTTAAGTATGTCCTTCCATGAATGATTATGACTCAGCTTACCCGAATATTATCAAGTTGTATTTGTGGTAAGCCTACGGTAGTAGTTAAAAAGGATACTCAAATGTTAGTTGTAATTTTTATATTCATTACCTTCACTTTGCAAAGAGAGTTCTTTCTCTACATTATCCAAAACCACATCCACTTGGTGGAGGACTTTCTTAAACTCTTCTTTATTCTCTAACGCAGCATGTTTGGTGTCCTGATTCTCTGCTTTTCTTAAAAGTATCTCACGAGCCTCTGGGTTGTTTTCTGCAAGTTCTCGTAAATTTCTGCTATTGCTCTTCTCTGCAGCTGAAATATGTTATCACAGCTCAAGTCATTGACCAGCTAGAGGCAGAAGAATAAACTTCAATTTATAACCATAACATACTTTAAAGATGTATTATTATTATTAGCACCATGTCTTACTACCCGTTTGGGTTATACACGCGCTAATGTTTAATGGTAGGGTGATTGTGAGATGAAATGAAGGACCTACAGTTTAACGTGGAATCTCGAACCACGGTGGAGGCCTGGCATTCCCCACATTCACAAGATGTCTTGTCAGAGGTGAAGGAAGGGTTCAGTAATCAGATAAATCTTTGCCGGGACCGAGGATTGAACCTCGGCCGCCAGCAAAGAAGTCTGACACTTTACCCCTAGACCACTAGGTCACCCTTTTCTATGCTATTCCTACCTTCATATCACAGTTGAAATCATGGGGTGATAAGAAAATAGCAAACAACAAGTCTGCAAACAACACTTTTGAGAAATATCACTCATAACAAGAAAACATCGTAGGGTGATATCAGTGAGTGTGCTTCCTGAAGGGTCAAATAAACAAACTTAAGCTTCAAAGAAGAGTAATTTCATTGGGAAGTTTAATAAACACAGTCATCATCATCATTATAATATGTTTCCAACATGTGGCCGCATCAGTTTAGTAAAATGCCTGTGTCTTACTTTGCCCTTTCATCATTTTCCTTGGGATTCCTTCCTTTCACATCTTCATTACATGTGCATACCATTTCACCCCAGCCTCTTACACTATCTCATGTACCCCTACTCTTGCCCTAACATATTCATTCCCAATCCTATTTCTCCTGGCGACAGCTAACATGCTCCTCAAAAACTTTATTCCCATGGCCATCCCATTCCTGGTCTTTCTTCACACTCTACAGTTTTTAAATAACTTCATATTTTTATTTGAGGTATTTAATGTGCATTTTATGAACCAAATGATTATATCAGCAAATGAAAATGTCTATGAGTGAGACCAAAAGAACATACCAAATTTGCCGAAAAGGTATTTTACATACCTTTTAGGAATTTTTTTTATATACCACAATCAACATGGGTCCTACCGCTTTACTTCCTTTCCAAAAGGACGTTGTGCTACATATTTTTATTGCTAAAGAAAAATTCCGTCAACCTCAATTGGGTTTGGACCCCCAAAAATCAGGCCCTGAGGTGAGCACTTTACCCCAAGACCACAGCGATTGACTATCTTGTGTATATAAGTCAAAGTTTGTATCCCCTAAACATAAATATTCCACATAATATTATTTTCATTGGAGACCAATTACATTACATTGGCTAGGCCTGGAAACACTCTCAGGATCTTGTCGCCCTTTGGTTGTGCCAAGTGAACTGCTCGCTTACTTGCTCAGATGATCGCATCAAGTGTGCGATATCAAGGCATGTCTGAGTGGCAATAATACGACATTTGTTTATTCACTGCACTTGGAAATCCTGACATAAGAACGGGGCTGCTCAAGTTAAAAATTTACTAAGGTGGGTGGGTGTGTGTGTGTGTGTGTGTGTGTGTGTGTGTGTGTGTGCGCACATGTGCAAACATCATTGCTTGTGAGTGACACCCAATGCATTACACAGTTGTTCAGCACATTCTGCCGGGCTTAGATTACTAATTAAAAGTTGGTTAGTATTTGTATATAATTTTAGAATAAGTTAAGACTATCTGAAATGTAAGTTTCAAGCCTATTCAATACTTAAACTAATAACCCACCAAGTAATAACCTCCGGACAGGTTGTATAAATGGTAGTCTGGGGCTCTGTATGAACTCTGGATGAAGGAAAGATCCCATGGTAATAGCTCCTGCTGGAATCAGTTCGAAGGCGTTCCGAAACTGGGTCACCTTCTGTCTCACTTCAGGACCCAGATCTAAGGGAATTAATCTTGGAGTATCACCTTGACAATACAAAAACATGTTTAATTTAGTTTGGTATTGGTTGGAGATATTCCTAATACCCATGATGTTTTCGTACATAGTGCAGTAAAAACTGAAAAGTAAAACAATCTGTTACAGAAATAGGATACTCCATGTGGTTGTTAAATTTACAGATACATACCAACTTAGTATAATATGTTCACCATAGCTTTTTACCTGAATAACAATTGAAAAATCATATGTTTAGCGTTTGGATCGCCAATACTTGTAAAAGATCACAGTTTTGTTATAAATGATAAGTTTTTTAATTACATGCTTTATTTTACATTTAAGATAATGCAAACTCAAGTTTTCCCACAATATTTCAATACTATTGATACCAAATTTGTATTAAATCTAAAACAATATTTTCAATATAATTAAAAGTACTTGGAATGTTATCGATAATATGTACTATATTGCATAAACTAATACTTTTAATACAGGCATCTTATTATTTACTTGGAAAAGAAAAAATACTTGTCTGTTTTTTATATATAATAAATTATTTTATTGTATTTCAAAATGTTTAACTGAATAAAATATTTGTATCCACTGTGTGGGTGCACCATTGTAAAGAACTTGTTTGCATCATGGTCAATGAGATGGTTTAAATTCGTTGTTCATGATTTTAAAGCAATATTTGTTAGGCCTTTTGTGAAAGTGCTGTAAATACATAGGCATAATTTTTTTCTAAATGGAATAAAACAATAAATAAGCTCTGTGCATGACCTTAAATAAATATAAATAATATTGGCCTAAATTACTGTGATTAACTCACATTCATACATTACAATATGTTTTGATTACAGCTATCCAAAGTGATAGATGTTCGCTGATGGCATCGGGATACGTTAGGGACTATTTCTAGTAACTTTTTGAGCTGCCATCCAAGTAAACTCAAGTAATGGATGTACTTTAGGTATCCAAAATATAAGCTAAAGGCCTTTTAACACCGAAGAAATAAAAAAAAAAAAACAATGTTAGTAGCATTTTATGACTTTTGGTAAATATTGATTACAATATTTTTGACCAAAATGTTGCGAGCATGTCATGAACAATTTGAAAAGGAAAAATTTAAAGTTGATAGCAAAGTTATTGAAAGATATATATCAATAAGTTAATAACTGAAAGTATTTACAGTTATAACATGTTATTGGCAGTTCCACCAGTGCCAGTCATGGCGTCATAACAGAACGTAGAGAAGGTAGCTATTTCTGCAGCTTGTATAGTGATTATTGGTGTATAAAGACAGAAAAATAAGAAAAGGATGTGGGTTGTTAATACCTTCAAAGTAGGGACTGGCAAAGTGGACATTATATCATAAGTGACTTGAAACAAAGAAGAAGAAAAACTTGAAATTGGTGATTGAACAAGTAATGACAGTTTATCTTTGTGATTCACGATTGTTTGATTCCATAAACATTTGTGTGCTCTTCGTTAAGTTTAATGTGGTTTTTCTCTCTGGAACATTCAATTTTGCACTTTGAAATAAATTGTTAGTATTGCACAACACGACGACACAAAGATTTACAGGAAGCCAGCAGGAAATTTATCCATGAGTACAATATTAACAATGTTGCCAACAGAAATAACTTGCTAGTAACATTTTGTTATATTATTATTATTATTATTAGCACCGCGTCTTACTACCCGTTTGGGTTACACGCAATTACGCTAATTGTGTAATGGTAGGGTGATTGTGAGATGAAATGGAGGACCTACAGTTTAACGTGGAATCCGAACCATGGTGGAGGCCTGGCATTCCGATTTTGTTATAAATATCTTTGATCATGACCGCCTTCAAAGCGGTTACAAAATTTCTACTAGTAATAAAGTTAGCAACAATATTATCAACATGTTAGCGGAAAAAATAACAAATGCTGAAAGCTAATGTTATTGACAAACGTTGATAGCAAATTATTATTAACAAGTCCAGTGACCTTTAACAATGTTAATAGCAAATGGTATCAATAAAGGTTAACATTTTATAGGCCATTTTTTAAAATTTATTAAAAACAGTGCTAGTAAAACATGTTTTCAGCATTGTTACCGCCACTGTAAAGCAGCCTTTATATTCAGAGAAACATGTGTGTACTCACTTTTTAAATAATAATAATAATATTAATAATAATTTCAATTTCCTTTATTATAGTGCTGGCCAACAGTCATAGGACCTATAACAGGCCAGCACTGAAAAGTACACAAGTACCATACAAATACATATATATTCACACAAGAAAATAAGATAACAAAAATGGCTAAATAATGTTATACGAGGGTCATCAAGAAAGTAAGGTTACAAGAGCTCCTGAGGCCGGGGGAAATTTTTTGTTTAAAATTTGGTGCATCTAGCGTGTAGGGGGGATCTTAACGGTCAGTTTGTTTGGTCCCGCGTCTTTGTCAGTCATTTTTTTCAGTCACAGTAAATTCTTCCCATGGAGAGATCGTCGCGCGCTCCCGCCACCTCCTGTTCGTGCGAGATCCGCTCCGCACGGTCATTCGTTTTTTGACTTTGCAGAACAATACCGCCGCGAATATCCATCGGAAGCTCGTAGAAGTTTATGGTAGTGATGTGATGAGTCGACAACATGTCACGAAGTGGGTTAGGTTGTTCAAAGAAGGCTGTACTGATACTCACGACGAGGCAAGGAGTGGGAGACCATCAGTGATTTCTGAAGAACTTGTGCGAAATGACCGCCGTGTGACGCTCGACGACCTTCACGAAAAATTTCCTGACATTTCTCGAAGTCTCCTTGGTGATATTGTGTCGGAAAAACTTGGTTACAAGAAGTTGTGTGCGAGATGGATGACCAGAATGCTCACACCGGAGCACCGTCAAAATCGTGTGACCGCCGCTCGGGAATTTTTGGATCGTTTTGTACAGGAGGGAGGAGCTTTACTGGACTCTATCGTGACGGGGGATGAGACATGGGTGTGTCCCTACACCCCAGAATCCAAAAGACAATCACTTCAGTGGCATTATTCGTCTTACCCAGCCACCAAAAAGTTCAAGACAACCCATTCAGCCGGAAAAGTCATGGCATCTGTTTTTTGGGACCGTAAGGGGGTCCTTTTGGTGGATTTTATGCCTAAAGGGATTAGCATTAATGCAGAGGCTTACTGCAATACCCTAAATAAACTCAAAAGAGCCATTCAGAACCACAGAAGGGGAATGCTGACCTGGGGAGTCAGCCTCCTGCGTGACGACAGGCCCCACACCGCGCGAGTTTCACAGGAGCTGCTGACATCGTTTGGATGGGATATTGCCACCCAACCCCCTTATTCACCCGACTTGGCATCCTCGGACTATCACCTTTACACTAAACTAAAGGAGTTTTTGGGTAGGAAACGTTTTTTCCAAAAATCAGGAGGTCGAGGAAGCTGTGAAGAAGTGGCTTAAAGAGCTGGCGGCGGAGGTCTATGACACTGGCATACAAAAGCTGGTGCCCCGACTACAGAAATGTTCTCGATCTCGACGGCGATTACGTTGAAAAATAGTTTAATATATTTGTGAAGTATCCTGTGAATTTCAATTAAATACAAGCATTTTTTGATCCTACATAAATGTATAATGATTAATAGTTACAAAAAAAAGTAATTATTAATGATAATAATTTAAAAAATTAGCAATAATAACAAAAAACTAAAGAGTGGTTAAAAGCAGTAACAATATGCGAAAAATAAATCAGAATATTGTAAAATTTAGATATTATAGGCAAAACCTCTTAATGATAAATTATTGATATGGGATTTCCTTAAATAACGCTGAGTTTAGCTTTTCTTTTATGATAAAAGTCGAATTCAACAAATCTAGAATTGGAGCTATGGATACAACAACCTATAGGACTTACCTTATAAGAACTATTGAGAAAAAATAATTTAGGATTACGAGAAGCCCGAGAAGGGATATGAATGCCTACATGATCAAGGGAAAATTTGCAAGAAATTTGCTATTGAATATATTAAAAACGATGGTGGTGATGATTATGATCATCATCATCAATTATTATTATTATTACTACAGATGTTAATTTGGCTGTAGATAATTTTACCAAAGGAAAATCAAAAGAAATATTCCTCATATTAATATTCTTAACTCATCCAAATATCCTAATTGGTTTTCTTCTACACTTAAATACTATATTAGGAAAAAAAACAATTTTTTCAAAAAGTTTAAACAAACAAATAATAGTGTATTCTATTCTCATTTTTCTCATTTTCGTAGATTAGTTAAAACTACTTTGATTATAGACAGAGCCAACTGGATGAACTCAATTGAAAATAGTATTAAATGCAAACCTAAAGATTTTTGGAAATTTGTTAAAAATAATCGTATGAATAAAGTTTTCCCATCCAACCTAGAAATTGATGGCAAGTCTATAGTGGATCCTTTATTAATTGCTAATGAGTTTGGGACCTACTTTCATTCCGTTTATAATTCAGCTATTCCTGTCTTACCCTGCCCCGTTATTGAAACTAGTGCGCCCTTGTATCCATGCCACATAACACCCTTGGATGTTGCTAATGCTATAAAAAAATTGAGTTCTTCTAGATGTGCCGGGACAGATGGAATTCCAAGTTTTATTGTTAAAGGCTGTGCCAGCATTTTCAGCCCTTTGTTAGCCTATATTTTTAACATTAGCCTATCAAATGAAACTTTTCCTCTTACATGGAAACAATCTGTTGTCATACCTATCTATAAAAAAGGGGTAAGAACAAATGTTTGTAATTACAGACCAATTTCCCTCTTAAACACTTTCTCCAAAGTATTTGAGAAAATCATACATGAGCATACTTTCCACCACCTTAAAAATAAACTATCAGATAATCAACATGGCTTTATAAAAAATAAATCTACTGTCACGAATTTAGTAGAATTTCTTGGGCATGTTGCCCCTCAAGTCTCTGCCCAAGGTCAGGTTGATGCTATTTATTTTGACCAAAGTAAGGCATTTGATTTATGTCAGCATAATATTATTCTCTCTAAGCTTGGTAATTTTGGACTCTCTCACTCTTATGTAAATTGGTTTAGCAGTTATTTGCATGAAAGATCATTCATTATTAAAATTGATTCACATACCTCAAAAACATTTTTAGCACCCTGTGGCATACCACAGGGTTCTAATTTAGGTCCTCTTCTCTTTAATGTGTTTATTGATGACATTGGTAAATATTTGAACTCGTCTAGTTATTTACTCTTTGCTGATGATGTAAAATTATTTAAAACTATCAAATCAATAGCAGATTGTATAGATTTACAAAATGATGTAAATGGTATTTTACAATGGTCTTTGGAAAATGGAATGTCTATCAATAAATCTAATACCAAATCTATATCTTTTACTAGGAAAACTAATCCTTTCTTTTTTACTTATAAATTGGGCAGTGATAACATAGTTCGTACACTTTGTATTAATGATCTTGGTGTCCTCCTGGATAACAAACTTTATTTCCACTATCATGTTGACCATGTCATTTCCCAGTCATTGAAATTACTTGGGCTTATTAAATTTATTACTATATCATTTAAGAAAGTTGACTGTTTTTTATGTCTGTATTACGCCCTGGTTAGATCTAAGTTAGAATATGCCACTGTTGCTTGGAATTCCATTACCTTAACTGACTCTCTTAGGTTAGAAAACATTCAAAGAAAATTTGTTGCTGCATGCTATGATAAATTCTTTAGTAACCGGATTTATTATGATTATGACAGAATTCGAAACCTCTTAGGGCTCCAAACTCTCTTCTCGCGTAGACTTTATTGTGATGCCCTTTTTGTTTTTAATATTTTCAATAACAATATTTATTGCAAATTTGCCCTTGATCATGTAGGCGTTCATATCCCTTCTCGGGCTTCTCGTAATCCTAAATTATTTTTTCTCGATAGCTCTTATAAGACGAGCCCTATAGGTCGTTGTATCCATAGCGCCAATTCTAGATTTGTCGAATTTGACTTTTATCATAAAAGGAAAGCTAAACTCAGAGAGTTATTTAAGGATGTCCCATATCAATAATTTATCATGTAGAGGTTCTGCCTATATTATTTAAACTTACAATATTCTGATCTATTTTTTGCATAATGTTACTGCTTACTATTTAGTTATTTGTTTTTAATGTTACTTTTTATTCTTCTTATTATTAACCACTTTTTAAATCTCGTATCTATTCATCAGTATATAACATTATTTAGCCATTTTTTGTCCATCATTTTTTCTCGTGTAAATATTTATATTTGTAAGGTAATTGTGTACTTTTCAGTGCTGGCCTGTTATAGGTCTTACGACTGTAGGCCAGCACTATAATAAAGGAAATTGAAATTGAAATTATTAATATTATAGGAAGAAAAACAATAAAAGTAGTTCTGCCACTGTAAACTGTACACGATTTTCTCCTCTAAGAAAATAGGGTTTTGTTAAAAGAAAAAATGTAATTTTTTAGTGATTTTAAAATACCAGAAATATGGCTTGCATCAGCTAAATAGAAAATATATCAAACAATTATAATTGTGCCTGTAAAATATTATGTTAACATTTGTGTATTACCAGTTGTAATACTTGATTTCTTTCCTTACATGACAAAAATAGATTTAGGGTGTTCAAAAGCAAGGTGCTTAAGATGATATTTGGTCCAGAAAGGAATGACGATATTGGGGAATGTAAGAGGTTAGGAGTTAAATAGCCTGTACTCATCACAAGACATTGTTAGGATAATAAAGTTTCATAGATTATGGTGGGAAGGACATGCAGCGTGAATGGTAGATTCTAGAACCTTGTTCAGGGTACTGGCTGGTAAACCCAATGAAAGAGACCAGTGAGAAGACCTA
Organism: Timema douglasi; assembly: GCA_901482245.1. Lineage (NCBI taxonomy): Eukaryota > Metazoa > Arthropoda > Insecta > Phasmatodea > Timematidae > Timema > Timema douglasi. Next base: position 67,388 of record CABEEJ010002616.1, on the reverse strand, counting down.
GACGCAGATGGGAGGATAACATTAGAATGGACCTAAAAGAGAGAAGGGTGTAATGAGGTGGACTGGATAGAACTAGCTCAAGATAGAGACAGATGGTGTAGTGTACTTTGTTAGTGTGGCAATGCACTTTCGATTTCCTAATGCAATAATGTAAATAAGTAAACACTTATGTGTGTTTATCATGTGGTTCAAATAAAATGAGACCAATAACAGACATCATTATATATTTGGACACTCAATACTGTCTAAAAACAAGTTATTTATAGTGTAATTCTTCAATTTTATGGTGTAGTGGTGTGGAGAATAAGGGATTAATTTGAAACCTCTGTGAACATTTTGAGAAAGAGCTTTACAAACCAAAACAAGGATAAATGATCATATCAACATTGTATTCCCCACTTCGGTGGCTGCATGGTCTAACACGCTTCTCTCGTGTTGGACTAGACTGTTGAGGACGAGGAGATATGAGTTCAATCCCGGTCGAGTGCACTGAGGGTTGTTTTTCCTAAATGTTTTTACTCTCCCCATCACAAATGTGGGAACACTTCATCTCAATTAAGACTTCCTAATCTCTAGCCCATTAGTGTAATTAGTACAAAAGTGTATAACTCAAATGGATAGTAAGATGCGGTGCTAAAGAAACAAAAACAATGTATTCAAGAATGTTTCCTTTCCGAATTACAGCTTTCACTCGCAACGGAACACATTCCCTAATTATCTGGGATCCAAACTATTTCTCAAAACGACAACATCTTTGCAATTCCAAACAATCTTATACATGTTTCACCATAAATTGATGTACACAGTAATAAGAATTGTTTAATAGTATCTGCATGAACATTATTGTGTCTGTGGTCACAGTCTTGAATAAACATAAAGCCATGTTCAACATTTATAGTGATTATGGTTCTTTGTGAACATTAATAATTATTGATATTCAGAACTAATGAGTTACCTTATCCAAGGCTGTGGTAATGGAAACAACATGTTTGCAACTACTAAGGAATTTTCAAGAGATGTTGAATCTAAACCATCAAACATTTGGAGAAATTTACTGTCACATTAAAGTGAATCCTCATTTTCGGTCTGTACCAGTACCTACTCAATGCAGGGGCTTATAGAAGTGTTTAGCACCTGATACCGAGGAGAAGAGTATGATTAACATGTGAGGAATTACGGAAGCCATACAAAAAGAAAACATATAATACACGACCATCTTGTGGCTCTTGCATTAGCGACATTTGTACCTATTCTATTTAGAGCGAGTCGAGGGTGTTCACAAGCCAAAAGTTCAGCATAAATTATATTTTTAAGTGGTTTACGCTATGGTGTACACACAATTTATTCTTTAACACTCTTTACATACTAAACTGGTTTAATCAGACATGATAAGATGAATTTCCATGAAAATACCCAACCGAGAGTTCAATATTGACACAATCATGAAACCTTCAATGTTGACATTTCAACTTGTCCAATTTAGCAAATGAAAGTAACAAAGAAGAGCTGTGACTAAACAGCAGTTTAAATATAAACTGCTAGATTACAACTAGATATGGTTTAATAAACCATCAACAATTAATATTTAGTATATAAATTAAGCGTATAACCCGAACGTGTAGTAAAACATAACCCTAAAAAGAATTATATCTTAAATGCTAAATGGTAAGAAATATACATGTTAAATAGTAGATTAAATGTAAAACGTAGAAAGTAAAGCTATCCAAAATTTTTGACACACATATTGATTTTTTTTTAGAAATATGCTCAGTATAGGGCAGGAGTATGCAATTGTTTTGATATCGAGGGCTGTATGGGTAAAAAAATAAAAAATGTGTTGGCAGGTTCGGAAAAAAGTATATCGAGCAAATTTAACCCATTTATTTAGATGTCTAGGTATCTGAAAACCAGTTTGTGACATCGGTCATAACAAACCCTCGTGGTACGACGAGGCAAGTTATTATTCATCGAGCGGTGGGGAAAATCACTTCAATACACACACAACAACCGGGCGACAGACCCAAATTGAAAATAAACGATATTCTATTTAAAAAAATACTACACCTTATGTGCTGTTTCAGAAAACTGTTCAGGTGAAAAGGTATTAAAAATGGAGGGGTGAAATAATAAGTGTTTACATATCTCTATAAGTTTATTTTTAATAAATAAATAGTTTTTTTATATATTGCCCATGTTTAAATTATTGTTTAGGTGGTGCAAACATTTGTATTTTAAGCTTGTTTGTGGAAGCTATGCTTTCTTCTGACTACAACAATTTATTTCAGTTTTAGGATTTACACATTACATAATATGAAACAAACTATCGAGCTCAAATCACGATCCTAATTAAAGATGTATGTTAAAAAGAAAGCCTTTTAATTCCCAACCAAAAATATGTGTACAGTTGCAATATGCAAATCTCTGGAAAAATAATTGCAAAACCCATGACACACAATTTAGTTAGGGTCGGGACTTATGAACCTATAATAAAATTGATCACTTGAGTATTATTAAAGACATAATACACGTGTGAAACTAAAGATTAAATTTTAAAATGAAACAAACATATACAAATCTATTTTTGAATAAAGCTCATACTATAATACAAACCATTACTAAAGTTGTCTTCTAAGTAGTCTATAATCCTTCCCGACTCGGGAATAACTTTAACGCCATCTGTAAGAACTGGGACTTCCCCTCGGGGATTTATGTTGATGAACCATGATTGATACTGTTCACCCTTAGCAAGATTCACTAGATGAGATTCAAATGAAAGTTTTTTTTCATTAAGTGCCATTACAACCTGGATAAAAATAATTTAGAGCAATACATCAGTTAAAGTAATCATAAAATATTTTAAACTTAATTATTTTGTACTACTTTTTCAATTAGTTGAAAAATAACAAATGAACAAAGAAATTAGAGCTGTGTCTCTGTGTCGTTTTTTCAAACAAGTGGAATATGATGTCAGTGACGGCTGTTTCTGTAACCTAAGATCATTTCATCTTCGTAAATTATTTATGTTCAAATAATTATGTTATAGGTCTAAACATGTTTTGCAGTAAGTTTAGTACAGTATTTATCTTAAAAGATACTAAGGAATTAAAAAATTAAGTTGAAATCAAAATTATTTTATCTAAACTTTTGAGTCATTTTTTCAAATGTAATTATTATTTTTTTCAGTATTTATAGGGACAGCAGGGACAAACTATTTTCTCAGAGAACACTTAGCTTAAATTTAATCAAGCTATTTTCACTAAATAATTTAGCTCTTTGAGAAACAAAAGGCAAAAAATTAAACTTAATAATTATTCTCAAGCATTAATGGTCACTAATTGAGTGGAAAGACATTCTTTTAGCACATTTCTAAAGATTTTAACCTAGACTAACCATTAAATAATGCGTCAAAACTTATTATCCAGCCTAAAAGAAAGTTTAAATATCATAATTAAATGTTTATACATCAAAGAGTCAAAATTATAGCCCAATAATGGGCCTATATGAGCCACTGTAAGTCAAAATTTGAATATATACATTCTCTTAGTGTGAATTTAAAGTCTGAAACGTGTTCTAGAATTTTCAATATAAAATTCACACACACATTATATATGTTGGGAGTAGTACTTTATATTACATTCATATGAAAAATTAAATATATCAGTTTTATTATAAAATATGTCTATTATATTACTAAATATGTGCTTAAAAATATTGGAAAATCAAATATCAGGTTTTATAAAGTTTGATAATTTTGGATATGGTAGTCTAGTTAAAAACAATTAAAACAAAACTTATAAAAATAACTAGATAAACATAGAAAAGTCACCTAATATGTTCTTTGCTTTAAAATGTTGACTCGTGATCGTTTGCGGTGTAAGATTTCATGGGGTTTTTTTTACAGAAATTAAAATTGTTTATTTAATCAATATATAGGCCCCCTACTCAACATTTTTAATCTATTTCATATATATTTATCAAAATTTTAATCTATTGACACATGGAAGGTTAAGTTAAGTTTGTCGGGTAATAATAAACATTAATTAATCCTATATTTTTTAAATTGAAAAATGGCACTTGGAGACGGGAAATGAACCTGGGGCCTTTGATTTAGTACACCAATGCTCTAACTACTGAGCTATCCAGAAATTGTACCACGCCCAGGGTCATTCTTCAGTAACATTTTAAGGCAGAGTCTGTGATGAACATGTGGAAATAGTCAGATATATACGTGTGATCGATTAGGATCACAAAACGCAGCCACATTTGACAAATGTACAATGGCAACTCTATGAAGCGCATATCATGATGGATTAAAGAACAAAGCTATTATATTTAATAATGGTGGTAATAGCCGCATCTGAATATCATATTGTTTTAGTTGAAAAATGACACATGAACATGGATATCGAACCCAGGACCTTTGACTTAGTATGCCAATGCAATGGTGTGTGAATTCTTTTTCGTGTGTAATGGTGTTCCCCTTGGGGTGGGTAAGATCTGCCCTTTATCATGCACTTTAGTTAAAGTGTGTTTTAAATGTAATAAAGAGCCTATACCAAACTATTACACCAAGGTGACTTGGGCCCTACAGGGCCATTGCAGAAAATATATTTGGGGGTGTTTTCCCCAATGCTGAGCATTTTGAAATTAGAAAATTCCCACATTACAAAGGAGAGTGAAGGGCAGTGTTGAGAATGAAGGGAGGGGAGGGGGGGAAGGCAGGAGGATCCTAGAATTTTATTTAAATTTGGGGCGAGAATCAAGCCTTGAACCGAGCTTTTAAGCAACTGTATTTTAAAAAATGTATTTGTTCATACTGGATTTTTAAAGCTACAAGGTTTTTTCAGTGCATAAGGAAATATTTATTATTATTATTATTATTAGCACCGCGTCTTACTACCCGTTCGGGTTATACGTACTTACGCTAATGTGTAATGGTAGGGTGATTGTGAGATGAAATGAAGGACCTACAGTTTAACGTGGAATCCGAACCACGGTGGAGGCCTGGCATTCCCCNTATTATTATTATTATTATTAGCACCGCGTCTAACTACCCGTTCGGGTTATACGCACTTACGCTAATGTGTAATGGTAGGGTGATTGTGAGATGAAATGAAGGACCTACAGTTTAACGTGGAATCCGAACCACGGTGGAGGCCTGGCATTCCCCACATTCACAAGATGTCTTGTCAGAGGTGAAGGAAGGGTTTGGTAATCAGATAAATCTATGCCGGGACCGAGGATTGAACCCCGGCCGCAGCACAGAAGTCTGACACCTTACCCCTAGACCGCCAGGTCACCCATAAGGAAATAACTTGAATTATTATTTATTTCAGTTTACCTGCATATGAGCTAAATATCCAATTGATCTTAAATATATTTATTTAGATTTGCAGATATTGTTCAAATTATGTATTTTCGATTAAAAAAGTTAACTGACTTTATTACAGCGGTTTCCAACATTTTGTAGTTTATGACCACAACTTTTCTCTCTGCGGCCATCACGACCCTTTGATAACTTAAAAGCGTACAAATCCTAGTTTTTAAGTTTTTTCGCTGTGTATTACTATCCAGCCTGGACTATCTACAGTTAACTACACCAGTGGGATAGGTATAATTTAAAGGAAATATACATTTATTTGCTTGGAGGGATATTAGGATAAACTACCCATGGCCAGAATTAAAATCCTTACTTAACCTTCACCAACAAACCAAACCAAAGGAACGTGATATTAAACCCTCATGTCCACTAATGCTTGTTTTAATTATTATAAATTGCTTATACTAATGTTTATATGCGACTAATATGTGGTAAAAGAGAATAAACAAGCCCGGGATTGGAGGATGATTTTATATTATGCTAGCAGCATTACAAGGCTGCCACAGTAACAAGTCAGCAAGAAGCTATCAGATTGGAATAGCCAAAAGGAACTTAAGCAGTAACTTGGTAGTTTTTAGCACTTTAACAACTTACATTTCTACTAGAATTACGCAGCCTCCTATATTCATTAATATCATTGAAAAAGTACATATAAAGCTAAAACTTCTATATTGTGACCCCACCCCAAACACGCTGTGACCCCCAGGTTGGAAACTGGTGCTTTATTATAATACACTTGCGAGCAATAGTTAACAAGTAAACTCCCTGAGATGTAGAACTTGCTCATCACCTTATCAAAAAATTAGCAGTTTGGCCATGCAGGGCTCATAGCATATTATGAGTGTCAAAAAGTAGTAAAAGTAAGACATTTTGATGAAAACGTAGTACTGCCAATTTGATAAAAGTAGGACATGTTAAAAACACTATATTCCCCTCATAATGCCAAAATAAAATAAACAACTAAGAATAATGTTTTTATGTTATTGGGCTTGTAGCAAAAATAGGAAAAAGTATTTTATAAAATAAGAAAGCAATCCTCTTTTTATACCCCTCCCCCCCCCCACCACCACCCTTTAATTTATTTTCTCTATGGTAAAGTGTTTATTTTATTATGTCATTTCATTACAAATCCAAATTTGGAATTAATTATAGTAAAACAAAATAGTAATGATAATTATTACAATAATGATGTTCATTATCCTCAAAAGTTGACACAGGTTAAAATAAACTGTCTTCCACCTAAAAATAAAATATATTTAAAAAGTAATCTGTAAAATATAATAATAATAATAATAATAAAATGGCAGTGTCCATTATGGTTATATGATGGGGAAAAAAGAAGTAATCACACTTTCAGTTGTTTTTGGGTGTCTTTTCATCATATTGACTTGCACAAAAGTAGTCCAACACTGTTGTCTTCCTTTTTTGAATCTGATTTTGTTTGTTTCTTATTTACTCAAAAGTAGAGTCACTTTCTTCCAATTTGTTTTTAACTGGAGCTTCTAGCGTAGTTTGAGCTATTTGAAAACCTTCCTGGTCATTGATTTTCATTGCATTATTAATTCTTTCATTCGCTTCTGCCAATAATGATTTGTAAGATTGAACTTCTTCTTATCTTCTGATTCTTGTTTTTCTAACTGGTTCTCTTTTTGCATTGCCTCTTTAGCTTCATGCGATTTCTTTTCCAAAACTTTCTTATATGCTTGATACTCTTCACTTTGGTTTTATTTCATCTTTATCTTCTTGCTCTTGTTTCTTCCGTTAAGCCTCAATTCTCTTCTCTTCTTTGAGTCCAGCCAAGTCCAACTTATGGGCCCCACGTCCTTTCTTGATGAAATTCTTTGTGAATGATACTGTGTAGCACTGATAGTTGTAAGGTATGAAACCATCTTTGGTAGACTGCATACCTCTGATGGATGCCTCAGAGAGACAGTTTCTGTTGTCAGTAAGATAGTTCAATGTTTGTGAGAATCCTCGCTCAACATCAGTATTTCCATGGGGTAGCACAAGGAATAGGTTTGACAAGCCTTTTAATTTAGCCTTTTCTAGTTGGAAATAGTTCATCATAGCACTACCTCCAAAAACAATTTTATAACAATTAAATTTCAAAGACACTGTACAAGCTTTCAGACATACATCGAATTTATTCAAACAGCGTGACACATTATGGTACGATATTTTGTTTTGCTAACCTACCGGCAAAAAGGAAGATCCACACTTCAACCTCTAAAAACCAAATGGTTTCTTTCTTCTGCAGGTCAAAAAGAAGGAAAAGTAGTACAAAAATGAGCCCTGCTATAAGTTTTCTTATTTTTTTAGTACTATGTGTCTTAGCGACCATTCGATACATTTAAATTTCAGTACAAGGGCACTCTCAGGCACTAATACATAGCCCCTGGAGTTATTTTAGCAGAGATATCCGCTAGGACAGTCACTGGCATCACACTGACATAGACAGGCCAAGGTACACAGAGGATGTGCAGAACAATCTAATTAACATGTTTATTTATTAGTGCCGACCAGTTTAACTATGAAACAGAATGTTGACACATAATTAAATAGCTACAGTAGAGTCTCGGCAACTCGATATTTTGTGTTACTTGACACGCGCATGTGCACACAGTTGTTGGCGCCAGTCATCACAATACAAGGTAATTCAACTTTATAACTTCTCATTTTGTTTGTCTAACGAGCGGAACAGTAGTTCTGTGGTGTTTTTACAGGTGCTGTGTTTGTTAGTTTTCCAATTCAATAAGGTGTTATTTGAATCAATACAATATTATATGTACACTAATGTACTGAATTTTTGTATATTATACATATGTATGTGCACCATTATATTAACACATAATATATTGTATTATACATATATTACTGTTACTGTACCGTACAATACTACAGTACAGTACAACTGTACCTATAATATTCAGTACTGTACTGTATTCATCCTTGTTTAGTAAACATGACATAGTAAACAACATCTTATGCAGGTTCGTTCATAAAACTCGACATTTAAATAACTCAACACCATCTCAGCCCACATTAGGTCGAGTTTCCTAGACTCTTACTCTATTTATTTATTCCATCATGTCTTACTTACTGTCCAGTTTATTTACATTTAACCACACTGGTGGAGTAGGACTGAGGAAGGTATAGCTTAAAACTGGGAGGCCCAAGCACATGTGAATACCAAGAAAGTTCATCAGTGCTCATAAACAATATGCAATATGCTCCATTTATCTAAATATATGTTTTAGAATGTTGTAGAACTCTTTTGGATGATGGCAGATGATTTATTTTCATTAACATGCATTTATGTATACTGGATTTCCTATATATTATATACATTATATATGTAATGAGAAATAAATGATCATATATATATGATCATTTATTTCTCATTATATATATATCTCACTCATGGATGAAGAAAAGTATAAGACTTGAAATCCTTAGAAGTCAGAACAGTTCAACAGTAGCTAAGATTGTAAGTATTTAGTGTTCCCTCAATAATGTGGGATGTTACACAGAAAATGAACAGTTTGTACAGCACATTTAGTTTTTAGTGTTATATAAGTTAGCTATAAATGAGGTACAATAATACCTCTCATTAAAATTGAATTTTACTTTGTTATATTAAATATATTTTATATTTTCAACACTAGCCTAACAGTTTATTTAACTTATTGATCATTTTATTTCAAGCCATGTTGCTACAACCCACCTTGATGGTGTAGTTAGCTAACGCACTTGTTTCGTGTTGAGCTAGACTGCTAAGGATGGGGAGATCGAGGTTCGAATCTCAGTCGGGTGAACCGGGGGTGGTTTTTCCTAAATAGTTTTACACTCTTCCTCCACACAAATGTGGGTTCACTTTCACTATATTCAACCTTCCCAATTCCTAACCCATTAGTGTAATTAGTACTTAAGTGTATAACACCAACAGGCAGTAAGAAGGAGTGCTAAGAATTATGATTACTTTGTTGCAGAGGGTTTCTTGACTAGTTGTTCATTTGACTTCCTGGAAGACACGTCTGAAAACCACAGCTTTGTTATGACAATGTTTGTGTTTTCATATGTGATCCCTATGAGCTTTATCATCTACTTCTACTCTCAGATTGTCGGCCATGTTGTCAATCATGAGAAGGCGTTGCGGGAACAGATAAGTTGCAGCTCATTATAATATATGTCCTATTTTATGTGGGGGTTGTGGGGATACAATGTTACAATGTTATAGTTGCATTATATATATATAAATATAATTGATGTCACCAAAGTGTTAACCTACATTTTGAGTTTGACTTGGCTGAAAATTTATTTTAACTTTTTTCTTTTAATTCAATCATCTGATGATTATTAAAATATCTGTAATAAACATCATATGGCTTTTCATTACTATAATTTTACTTGATGTCAACAAAATTCAATTTTCATTAACAATCTAATATATTCTTTAAAATAATGTCAAAAAATATCCAAAGTTAATTAAGCTACAAGTTGTTTACAAAGTGTTATAATTTTTTAAGCAAAAAAAATGAACGTGGACTCTCTGAGAAGTAACCAAGCTCAAAATCAGACATCAGCTGAGATTCGTATCGCAAAGGCAGCAATCAGCATCTGCTTCTTGTTTGTTGCCGCATGGACACCTTACGCTGTCATGGCGCTTATTGGAGCATTTGGCAACAAGTGAGTGTAACATTTTTAAAGTAAGAAATAAAACGGTTTTATTTTCTAGTAATGATGACTTCGGAATTATCTTAAAATTAAAACTTAGCAATTAAAGTGATTGTATTCCAGTTTTAAGACCATCTGTTTATTTGTAAGATATTTTTGATGAATTACAAAATAAATGTAATTTAAATAAGTTAATTTAGGTTCAAAGAATTTATATTTCATACATTTTTTATTATATATATGTTTGTGCTTCTCTGTAATCTAGGGCAATGATTACGCCAGGAATGTCTATGATTCCTGCATGTACCTGCAAACTGGTTGCGTGTCTGGACCCTTACGTCTATGCCATCAGTCATCCGCGCTACAGGTAACTTTACTTTCTTGATAAACCAGGAGCAACAAATTTAATGAAGAAGGTTTTCATGCTGAAATAACAATCTTTCAAGTTGATCTTTAATGATTAATTTTAGTTTCGACACGCTTGTGGACTATTTGCAACAATCTAAAGGAACAAAGAGAAGGTTAAAAAAATGCACCCCAATTTGCTGGAGGTAGGATAAGAAGATAAGGGTGAGGGGCATAAAATAAATGACTGCACAGTGCCATAACATATCCTAAATACGGCCCTGAGGATATCCCAATTAAATTATGCTGGTAGAGTAAGGTTGAGGAGGGTAGAGTTAAAAAAGCCTTCAGTGCAGTCAGATAGGATTCAAACCCTCACCTCCCCATTATTAATGATTCAGTCTGTTGTGACAGTGACTGCCTAAACTTTTCAATCAGAGATTCAGGCTCTTGTTCTTTCAATGACAGCAAACACTCCATACTCTTTTCACCCTCAGCATACCTAACTTGACAGCAATAACTCTCTATTTATAACTTCTAGTCTGCAGCGTTGTTTAAAACACCCCATACTCTTTTCACCCTCAGCATACCTAACTTGACAGCAATAACTCTCTATTTATAACTTCTAGTCTGCAGTATTGTTTAAAACACCCCATACTCTTTTCACCCTCAGCATACCTAACTTGACAGCAATAACCTCTCCAGTTATAACTTGAACTTGCACCATTGCTTAAGCTATTAGATTTTTACTGCACTTATTTGCGATTGCCAAAGAGGTTGTGATTTGAATCCCTGTCAGGTATACTATGGATGGTTTCCCATTTGGGATTCTCACTATGGTCACCCCATCCACTCTCCATACTTATGTGGGTCCATTTTTAACAGATCATAGCTCTGAGAGCCTGACATTCCCTCTCTTAAACGTCATCATTTGTAGTTTTTGATAAGTTTCCTAACCTTTACAAACTAACCATTAGCTCCCTGTTTGTTTTAATTGGCAATTATTTTTATTCTAAGCCTCCTTTTATATCTAATTTGACCAACTCTTTCAAAACATTAATATAGAAAATTATTTGAAATGTTCACACGCTAAGCCAACCTGAAATAAGTAACTATACATTTATTTATTGTTTATTACCGGTAACATAAATCTAATATTTTGAGATCATTTAGCCACAAAATAAAAATGTTTTTAATTTTTCTTATTACCTATAATGCTTTTTTCTTTTCAGAGTGGAGCTCCAAAAACGAGTCCCATGGCTTTCAATCAAGGAGTCACAAGGTTCCAGTGAAACAAGTTCAGTAGTTACTACCAATTCTGCCACTACAACAAACTGATTCCTCAAGTGCTACTTTGTTTTTTATTTATTTTCTCGTATGCATATCTAAACAAACGTTGAACATTGGATTTGACTTTGCTCTTAAAAATGGACTACTCTTGTGAACCTACTTAGTTGGATTGAAGAAACTTACTTTATGATATGTCAATATTTTTAATACATTCACATAATTAATTAGTATAAATACAAATTCATTTTATGATTGCAAAATGTATTGTTTTATTTCTAGTCATTGGAATACTATAGTTTTTTTTATGATATGACAAAGTCGGTCTTAAAATATATATATTGTTTTAATTTTTTTTATTAAATGTATTATCTTAAATGGTATTGAATAATTTAATTTTTATAACTAATGCAATTCAATCAAATATATAATTTGATTAGGGGCTGAAACAATTATTCTCTTTGAGACTATCTCTGATCTTTCTTGAGCATATTTTTAAATTATCAAGTTTTTGTTTGTGATTTTAACAATTTTTATTGCTGGTAAATATTTATATCAAATTTAATTTATTCTTGATATTATTGTAATAATTATTGTTTGGTTAATTTTTCCACATAAATATTATGTAAATTATTTTAAAAAGCAATAAATAAAGTTTCATGAATTTTGAAAGAATATTATTTGCTATTTCTTTGGAAATAAATATTTGATGGCAGTTGCTATGTAGGTATATCAAGATGTGAATGACAAATAAATCTGGTTTATAACAGTTATCAATGAATCAATAAGTAATTAATGGATGCTACTGCACCCAAACTTTACAGTTTTATTAAATCTAGTTCTTGTTCATAAAAACTAAGTGTTATCGTGTGCATTATAAACATAAAGTCATACATGCTCTTTTTTTCTTAAAACTCTTAATATTTCCCTTTTTCGCACATTTGTCTACAACATTGAACCATGTTTTACATGGCCTTCCCCTTCCTTTTGATCCACACACTCTACCTTCATATATTTTCTTCGTCACTCTGTCCACACTCATCCTCTGAATATGTCCAAACCAACGTAGGACGCTTTTTTCACATTGGCCTATTGGGTTCCCTTTCAAACCACACTCCATTCATTATTAACTTTGTCCATACAAGTTTTTTCCAAATACATTTCTTAGATATCTCATTCCAAACACATTTACCTTGAACTTATGTTTCTCCTGACAAACCCACAAAGCACTTCCATATAGCGCCATCTTTGCCTCTCTCAATAATACTTCGCTCTTTATAATAGTCCAACTACATCCAACTACTTTCCAAGATGCATTCACTCGTTTGTCGATTTCACCATATATAATTCCATTTTTAGAGAACATTCTGCCCAGAGACACAAAATAATTCACTTCTTCTAATAGTTTTACATTTATACTAAAATGACAATCATAATTTCTGCTCTGTCCTTATCAATCATCTTAGTTTTGGAAACATTTATACGAAGATTCATTCTGCTTGTCACCACATTAAAATGATTTAATACATTCTGCAAGTCACTTTCACCCTCTGGAATTAATATGGCATTCTACATATAACAGCAGTCTCACAATCACATTGTCAATTTTTACACCTACTGCGTCCTCACAAGTATTCCTCATACACTTATCCATAAACACATTAAACAACCATGGAGACATAACACCTTGTTTCATGTCAAAATGTTGATCAAGACTCCATCCACCCTAACACATGCTTTACTTTCATTATACACACCATAATTGCATTTACTAACCATGCATCCACACCACTCTCTCTCAGGAAATTCTATAACATACTCCTATTCACTCAATCATAGGCTTTGTCCTGTGAGAAAAAAAAAAGTAAATTATAATTTAAAATAAAAATAAAATATTTATAACTTCACTTCTTCCATTCATATTCATAACATATCATCCAGCTCTGAAATAGACTAGCTCATTTTGCACGTAGATTCTATGATCTCGGAACTACCGGGGGGCGGGGGGTGGGGGGAGTTTACATACCTGGCTACTTTGACCACCAGGCCAACAATCACAATGCTCCACACCTAGTCATGGATATCACAATACCATACAACAATAAAAAATATGGACAGAAAAACAAAATATCTTCAACAATGCAAATAAATATGTTTCATTGAGAACAAACCATGTGTGAGGGTAAACATTTAATAAAGAATATTTTTTTTAATGTGTCGCTTGTCTTGTATTTTCAGTAGTCTGTAGAATTCCCTTCTACCACTCCTGTGATGCTCCACTCACATTCTAGGATTAACAAGCAATCACATAAGTTTAGAGAAAAAAATATAGGCCTATTTTGAATAAGACAAAAAAGTTATATTGTTGAAATTGGATTATAAAAAAAAATGACCATTCTTTAACATAAAAATAAATTATGTTACAATTTAGACGAGTAGAAGTATTATTAATAAATGTTATGATATGCACGATTAAACTTTGAGTAAAATAAAATAGAGCCTTTGTATGAAGGACAAAATGACAGAAAATTAGGATTTTGAAAAATTAAATAATATAATAAATTATTTTGAAGGAAAATTTTCTTGATTGACGAATAGATTGACCTAAATTTTTTCATGTGTATTCATTTAATATATGCTGGCTCCCCAATGGTTGTTGATTCTGGTAATGTAATTGTTTATTAAATTTGATTTTACAAGAATAAAAAAAATGGCTTCTTGAGAAAATACCTGGAACAATTTGTGAGATTTTGCTTGGAGTTGATTTATATAAAATAGTAATAGGCAACTCCGAACTTCATTTCTGTAGATTCCTCGCACTTCAGACTCTTATTTGAAATCATTTCCTAAGGTGAAGCACAATCCTTGCTCATAATTCATTCACTTTCCAACTCCGCGGACATGAAACACACCACTATCACTTAAGATCTTAGATTGTGAACATGCAACCTCGTATCTCTGTTTGAATTGTCCGGGTCACTTCTGTCACCCATCTCATGAAAAAACGTTCCAATTCCGAAGAAAAATCCACTTCAAAGAAATGTTTGTTTAAAAAAATATATATTAATAACTTAGAATTCAAATAAGATGTCCCAGAAGCCTGCAGTAAACTATATTGAATTTAAAAAGGACACAAAATCAGCTGGGTTTTTTTTACAGATAGAATAACAATGCTTGAATTGTGTGCTTAGGAAATTTATAAAAAAACAAGGAAAGTCATTTACATTAACTCTAGAATGACATACATTAGCCCCATGGCTTCTTTGGTGCTGAGTGACATCTCACTGCTGACAACTGATAGCTTTGGAAAGTTACCAGACCAAATTATGTATCCCTACGCTGAACCAAATGATCTGCAAAAATACGTGTTTAGCAGCTGTCACTTCTGACAGTTAAAATTTAGGTATTTACCTAAATGTTGACTGTCAGAAGTCAGCCGTAAGCTGTCAGTCAGCACCAAATAAGCCATGGGGCTACTGTAGATATAATGAGTTCTTGCAGTATGCCATTGTGGGGGTATGACTTCAGAGCTTAGAATTAATTTTTTTTATGGAGAAAACTGAATTTTACATGTTAATTATGCATGTATTTAGAACTAAATTGATTATAGAATGAATGTTTAAGTAATCATAAAAGCTTAAAATATATGAATAATTAAGTGAAAGTCCATAAAAATTGCACAACTTTAAGTAATTACCAACTAAGCATGGCAAGTTTTGGCGGCAATTCAAAACTAAGAGGCCCTCCAAAATAATGTTAACGCAATATTAGTCATCATTTAAGCTAAATATTTCTGTAATTAAAACGACCTCTTATATATTAGTTGCATATAATAAATATTGGTACATTACTACATGTTTCATGTACCAAAATGTATTATTAGATTTTGTTTTTAATTAAAAATCAAACAATCAAACTGTATGTGACTTGTGAAATATTATAAGCAACAGGGAGGAACCTTATTTTTGTGGGGGGGATATTTGGGAAGGGGAGGGTATAGACTTAATGACTTTATTTCTTTCAGGGAGCACCCTTTCCTCTTTTATCCCCAAGCTGTAGCTCTGTGACCAAAAAGGGGGTGGGGGTGCAAAATAGGTAAAATATATATTGTTCTCACCTGCCCAAATGGAAGGTTATATAAATGGTCAGATTGAACCATTATTATTGTGGGACAGTCCCTTAAAATTCTTGTATGACATAATTTTTAGAAGGGTGCTTTTGCCCCCTCTTCATATGGATGTCTGTATTTTACAATCAATTGAGGATAGAGAAGTAATTTCTTCGCCGGTGTTCATTAAATGGGGCAACCATAATTCTGAATATTTTTTTTGTTAGAGAGATTTTTTCAATTTTATATTCCCCCCAGGCACAACTACAAGTCTTAAACGGATAGAGATGGGATTTCTTCGTTAAAATTGTTAGGGATAGACACACTTTAAATAGAAAGTTTTTTTATTGAAGAATTAGACTTTGGGGTGGTTTATATCCCCTGGCCATTACTTTTCACCAACAAATGTTGTTTATTTAATTTATTCCCTAAAATTTTTATGGTTGGCTACACCTTCAATATAAGATTTATTTGACTATAGTGTAACGATGTTCCAAACAAAGGATATGCAACACACTACAACCTAATAATATGGAGGTTGTCTAACTCACCAAGGCTCACCAACTCTCACCAACTTTCGCCAAGTCCGACCGATGCCTCTCCCCGTCAAATGGGACGTACGTACTCGCTGCGACGCATCCACTCTCCTCGCTTGGGCAACTACGACTGACCGAGGCGAGAGCCAAATCAGAACCTCAAAAGAAAATACTGTTGCCAACTTGACTTGGCAAACATCCGGCCCTGGAATGTTCCAGCTTAACCTGGCAAGTTCTGGCATCTCCGCGTACGTGCCGGAGCGCTGCTCTCTACCCCTCCTTTGTTCTATGTGCCTCCCCTCCGTCCCCCCCTTTACTGAGAACTTGTTCGTATATAACGACCGCCGTTACTTCATAGGATTACTCATTGTACCACTGGCTTTACCAGGTGAGGGCGCTTGATTGGAATAATATTAGTAAAATCTATCAAAATTCTCTTTGGATCTAAATATGGGGAGGGAATACTTTTCAAAATTACTGTTTGGCAATACTTTAATATTTCATTAATGGGGACCTTTTATTTTGATCTGACGTGGCTGGTCCACGATCAATTGTTGGTAACTTTCTGGGGAGATTAACTTTGGCTTAGTTCTATTTATTTACGGTAGGCGCGCCCGAACCTGTTATCTGGTTCATCTATGTAACATTTAATATTGTTTAGGGTAATTTTTTTGGGATATGAATTTTTTTTAGAATTAGATGCATCTTGTATAGTAAAGTTAATTTATATTACAGGCGCAACGGGAGATTGGGAAACTTGTTATACTTCTTCGAGCATTGTTATTAGTTTAGGCTATTTAGTAATTTAGGATAGGTCTCCAACGGTCATGGTTGGGACTTCAACTTATAATATTTAAACTAACTAATTATAATATTTTTTATAGTTGCGAGGTTATGTTTTACAAGTTTTTTGTTAAAGTTGATAACGTTAGCGCGAACTTAGGCGCCAAATTTAAATGTTCATTTCAAACTATCACTCTACGTTCTTGTGGAACAAGAAGTATATTGTATGTCGAGACGGCTTAGTCTGCACCTTGACAGACTAAGCGAAGGCTGGTTAAGCCATTAATGTACTCATATTTCATTTCATCATTGTAATTTATCAAAAATAAAATATGTTCCTCTTGTGACCTCATGGTTATTATTTTTGGGGCCCGCTTCCTGACCTCTGTGTGAGCGTCACAATAGGACACTGGTAACCCTGAACATAGTGGCATTGAGGCCCGCAAAACTTCCCAAACTAATCATCTCTTAATTAAAGTACTTTTATATCTTCACTGCAGCTAAAATAAGCACCTAATAATCATAGAAAAAAATCTTGACTTGAAATATATTGAATAGAAAAGCTAAGCTTTATTCATACAGCTCCTGCCATCTTTGTGATATAAACAAGAACACCAAGTGAGAGCCTTGCTCGGCATTGTATTGGTGTTGCATATCATGCTGTGATGAGTACTGCTCGCTAAAGTACATTAAGGGGTTAAATTTAACTATTTTAAAAGTTATTTCGAGTAGTTTCCCCTTCCCATGGATAAACACATCTCTTACCGTAAAATTGAAGCCAAAGTACTAAAAAAAATTAGTTATATTTGAATATGTATATCATATAAATTAGTTATACTTAGTAATCTTTCTACACATATTTTACTCCTACAAGCTATTCATATATTTATAGGCCCTACTGTCAAGGTCAATATCAGCAAGGTAGAAGTTGGAGGAAGTGTGATAGTGGTTTAAACTATTTAGTACAAGTCTGATCTCAGTACACCTGTACGAAATTCAGACCACTACCTTGTCGCCTACAAATAAGATAAGACAATACTGATGATTGTATCCGTTTCTAGAGGAGCGTGTAGTTGTCATTAATAGATGCGTGCATTAGAAAAGAATAATAAATAAATAAAGATAACAAAAAAATTAATATGAAAATAAACCCCTCCTAAAATATTAAATTTGTTTTAGAAATTTTCTCACAAGGTAGCTTCTCATATAATTTCAGTATTATATTAAATATATGATATTTGAAGGTATTGAAACAAATAAACAACCTCAGCAAACTAGTTTCTGGTTTTTATAAGAGAACACATTTTATTGGATTTGAAACATAATGTATTTTACAATGGAGAAAAATGCTTTCAATTAATGTAAATGTGTCCAATGTACAAAGTTAGCTATATTGTTAAGTTTAAGTCTATAGCTCTATGCTAGACACACAAAATTAAAAGCATACACTATAAAAAAAAAGTAGTTACATGATAAAGTGGCAATTAATACACTATTTTACAAATTGAGGACTAAACGCTGCATGTAATGGGGAACAACTTTACTCATTTGCCTAGTTCGCCCCTTCAGTGCTGCTTAGGCTTTTTTAAACAGCTGATGGCTGTTGCTATTGAGGATCTAACAAACCTTCGGCTTGAGTAATATATATAAATACCTGTGGTGGCTTATCATAAAGCGCACAAGGGCACGTACCCTGCTACATACATTCAATCAATTATAAGTTTTAATATATAAGTTATTAACCAAGGGAAATATTAAAATCAAAATAACTTTTTCTAGTTTTTAATAAAATTATGACATTTAAAATTTCTGAGCAAAAACCTTCAAACAAAACTCTTTTCAATCAGACCCCCTTTGAATTTGGCCCAAGCTCATGGTGCTATTGGGGAAGTAGTAGGGAGGTTTTGATAAATGATGTACGCAAGCCTAAGCCCATGTTGGTGTGTTACCTTCAGTATGTTCGAGTCGTTGCGAATAAAAGAAGTTAGAGTGTGCATGCTTCTTTATTAGTATTTATTTCACAAGTGTGTTTTTATCTGAAAGTTTTGAACTTTTGGACATTATTTGCACTCCATTATGTCAACAAGTGAATGTGAAATGTGTTTGTCTAGCCTAAAATGGATTAAGACTTTCTTAAGAAGTACAATTATGGAAAATAAAACTAAATGCTTTAGTAGTTCTTTCGGTCGAAAATAAATGTATTACTTCAATTTCTGATGTTGACAACAAAGTGATTGACACATTTTCAGATGTCAAGGAAAGGAGGATGGCCTTCCATTACAAAATATAAATAACAAGTTAGTTTATATTTTTATCATTATTTATATTTTAAATTTTGTGTCCTCCCATGAAAACAAATCACGATCTGCCACTGATAAATATATACATAAGCTGCACGAAATATAAACATTGTGCACACTTTTAGGTTATTTATATGCACTAAGGTGGATAAAGATAGGCCTAAATTAAAATTTGAAATTGTGGTTTGGAAAACAACTTTTACTTCGTTTACAAATTTTACTTTCTATTCAACTGTTAAATTTATCAATTCTTTCTTATCTGTGTTAAAAGTGAAAATAAGTATTAACTGTTTGGATTTATCATTCAGGTATTTTTATTGAAGCTAACTAATTTAAATGAGGTAAAACGTGATTTACAATTATCTACATAACTAATCTCTAATATGATCCAAAGCTGGCCCAAGGGCCAAGATCATAGATAAAGAGGAAGATGCTAAATTTAATTGCACAAGTATATCGCTCAGGCCCGAGGTTGTGTAATTCATCCCTGTTCTATGGTAATTCACCCCTAGGGCCTAGATAATACAAGTATATTGTTGCAAGCTTAGCTCAGTTGTGAACATTTTGGTTTGAATAATGTTGTCAAAAGAAGATGTTGCAATTGCTGCTGTGGCTGGGGTGGAGGTGGGGGCGTTGAGCACGCTGGTTCTGAAGCACCTGAGTACAACATATTTATTAGAAGGTTAGAAAAATTGATAAAATTAGCTTTCAATAATATGATTTTAATGCTTTTAAAAGTCTATGTTAACCTGACCTTAACCTTAACCTTAACCTTAACCTTAACCTTAACCTTAACCTTAACCTTAACCTTAACCTTAACCTTAACCTTAACCTTAACNACCTAAACCTAAACCTAAACCTAAACCTAAACCTAAACCTAAACCTAAACCTAAACCTAAACCTAAACCTAAACCTAAACCTAAACCTAAACCTAAACCTAAACCTAAACCTAAACCTAAACCTAAACCTAAACCTAAACCTAAACCTAAACCTAAACCTAAACCTAAACCTAAACCTAAACCTAAACCTAAACCTAAACCTAAACCTAAACCTAAACCTAAACCTAAACCTAAACCTAAACCTAAACCTAAACCTAAACCTAAACCTAAACCTAAACCTAAACCTAAACCTAAACCTAAACCTAAACCTAAACCTAAACCTAAACCTAAACCTAAACCTAAACCTAAACCTAAACCTAAACCTAAACCTAAACCTAAACCTAAACCTAAACCTAAACCTAAACCTAAACCTAAACCTAAACCTAAACCTAAACCTAAACCTAAACCTAAACCTAAACCTAAACCTAAACCTAAACCTAAACCTAAACCTAAACCTAAACCTAAACCTAAACCTAAACCTAAACCTAAACCTAAACCTAAACCTAAACCTAAACCTAAACCTAAACCTAAACCTAAACCTAAACCTAAACCTAAACCTAAACCTAAACCTAAACCTAAACCTAAACCTAAACCTAAACCTAAACCTAAACCTAAACCTAAACCTAAACCTAAACCTAAACCTAAACCTAAACCTAAACCTAAACCTAAACCTAAACCTAAACCTAAACCTAAACCTAAACCTAAACCTAAACCTAAACCTAAACCTAAACCTAAACCTAAACCTAAACCTAAACCTAAACCTAAACCTAAACCTAAACCTAAACCTAAACCTAAACCTAAACCTAAACCTAAACCTAAACCTAAACCTAAACCTAAACCTAAACCTAAACCTAAACCTAAACCTAAACCTAAACCTAAACCTAAACCTAAACCTAAACCTAAACCTAAACCTAAACCTAAACCTAAACCTAAACCTAAACCTAAACCTAAACCTAAACCTAAACCTAAACCTAAACCTAAACCTAAACCTAAACCTAAACCTAAACCTAAACCTAAACCTAAACCTAAACCTAAACCTAAACCTAAACCTAAACCTAAACCTAAACCTAAACCTAAACCTAAACCTAAACCTAAACCTAAACCTAAACCTAAACCTAAACCTAAACCTAAACCTAAACCTAAACCTAAACCTAAACCTAAACCTAAACCTAAACCTAAACCTAAACCTAAACCTAAACCTAAACCTAAACCTAAACCTAAACCTAAACCTAAACCTAAACCTAAACCTAAACCTAAACCTAAACCTAAACCTAAACCTAAACCTAAACCTAAACCTAAACCTAAACCTAAACCTAAACCTAAACCTAAACCTAAACCTAAACCTAAACCTAAACCTAAACCTAAACCTAAACCTAAACCTAAACCTAAACCTAAACCTAAACCTAAACCTAAACCTAAACCTAAACCTAAACCTAAACCTAAACCTAAACCTAAACCTAAACCTAAACCTAAACCTAAACCTAAACCTAAACCTAAACCTAAACCTAAACCTAAACCTAAACCTAAACCTAAACCTAAACCTAAACCTAAACCTAAACCTAAACCTAAACCTAAACCTAAACCTAAACCTAAACCTAAACCTAAACCTAAACCTAAACCTAAACCTAAACCTAAACCTAAACCTAAACCTAAACCTAAACCTAAACCTAAACCTAAACCTAAACCTAAACCTAAACCTAAACCTAAACCTAAACCTAAACCTAAACCTAAACCTAAACCTAAACCTAAACCTAAACCTAAACCTAAACCTAAACCTAAACCTAAACCTAAACCTAAACCTAAACCTAAACCTAAACCTAAACCTAAACCTAAACCTAAACCTAAACCTAAACCTAAACCTAAACCTAAACCTAAACCTAAACCTAAACCTAAACCTAAACCTAAACCTAAACCTAAACCTAAACCTAAACCTAAACCTAAACCTAAACCTAAACCTAAACCTAAACCTAAACCTAAACCTAAACCTAAACCTAAACCTAAACCTAAACCTAAACCTAAACCTAAACCTAAACCTAAACCTAAACCTAAACCTAAACCTAAACCTAAACCTAAACCTAAACCTAAACCTAAACCTAAACCTAAACCTAAACCTAAACCTAAACCTAAACCTAAACCTAAACCTAAACCTAAACCTAAACCTAAACCTAAACCTAAACCTAAACCTAAACCTAAACCTAAACCTAAACCTAAACCTAAACCTAAACCTATACCTAAACCTATACCTATACCTATACCTATACCTATACCTATACCTATACCTAAACCTAATTTATTTTAAGTTCGAATTTATTTTAAGTTCGTGATCGTTAGGACATGCAGTAGGATGCATAGCACTAATAAATTGTAGAATAGGGTTATTTTTTTAGTGTGAGAAAAGATTGCATTGAACCCCAATACTTATTAAAAAAATATTGATAGCCTTTGGAGGTATCACATTTTTTTAAAGGTAGAATAATTACCTCTACACCATTTTAACATTTAAATAAAATATTTGGCTACTACTGGGTCAAACAATAGATTTGACTAATTATCACAAAAACTAACTCAAAAATTTGATTCAACACATTATTTCAGTCACCAAACACAATGTCAAAAAAATATTTAAGTATTAAATAATAAGACAAAATTGTACAAATACAGGTACTGTGATACAATATTATCCTATAGATAGTGTCAAGGGGTATTTTCACAAAATTGTGCCCATGCTTTGCTGAGCTTCCAGAAAACATGTACAGCTGTATCAACCATAGCAACCAAATCTCTGAAGCATTTTTTAAGTTCTTACAAACAAATACATTTTTGAGGGAATATTTTTAAAATTTCAATATTTTCCCAAAATGTTTGAATACAAATACAAAACAATCTGAAAAATTAAAACTTATTAACAAATTACTTTCAAATTGTATGTGTTCATTGCAACAAAATCAAAATTAAATATTCCATACATAGGACACAAATAATTTCCTTGAAAAAAAACCTAATGACATTCTAATGCAATGCCCGATGATACCAATATTCCACATGTATACATTCCATTCAAGGGAGTTGGGTTGACTTGGTTCTAACAGAGTAGTCCCAAACTTCCTGGTAGTGCACCTTTCAACATTGTGTCATGAAATCTTGCTCAAGTAAATACAAAATAGGTGGTATGGTGTTCCCTAATGCATTTACAATCATGCACATTGTTATTAATTAGTAGGCCTACACCACGCTCACCTGAGACAACTTGGCAAACCTGTTTTATTCCTAATTTGGCCAATACATTTGGGGCTTGATTCACTCTTGTAAGTCCTGTTTATCAAGATTGTATACCGTGTCACCATAAATATTGTTTTATTTTAAATTTCTTTAATAATTGTTTAAGAATTCGTCGACATTTTAATTGAAGTTAGTAGCACGACTCATACGCTTAAGTTTTCACAATGTTAATGACTGGTGCTATTTCATAAAAGATTTCATTCATTCTAACTCAGCAATTTTGATAGTATCCCATTTAACGGGATATTTTCGGCCTAATTTTGTATCATACTCAAATGTAAACTTAGAGATTTGCAAATAGGCCATGCCATAAATAATTGCTCAACACTTCTTGATATTATAAACTACCAGCTTAAGTTCTTGTTCACTTGTAAAATCTTGATGCTTTTGTGTGTGTTTTTAGTAGTCATGAGTAGGCCCATTTGAGTATTTCTCTGGAATACGTCCTTCGCCAATGTTGTAACTTAACTATAGTTTTGGATTGAGGAGGTTATTCGAAATTGATAGATTAGACATGATGATAATAGATATAATGTGCTATTAGATTTTGAACTCAGCCAAGCGCCTCCATTACATGATTGAGAGCACAGGAAACGGGAATGAAAGAGAGAGCAAAGAATAAACAAACTCACACCCTTTTTGCTAACTACATAACACTCTTCCACGCGTAATTAAACGTATCCTTGATTGCTGGCGCTGGTATATAGAATACAAGAGTAACAACAAGCCCTTGGCACCATTAATAGTATTGATTTCAATCAACTACAGTTTGTGAGAAAGGAACACAATCAAAGTTCTGACTAATGCGAAACACAGACAAAGTCCGGGCTTTAAGGTTTGACGATCTGAGCGAGTTGTTACTAGGGTGGCCACGGTCGATGAGTTTGACAAGGCTGCTCGGGGGGCAGACACTCTCGAAGATGCTGCAGTAGGTGTCGCAGAGGTGTGCGCCGGAGCCATCATGCTAGGAGCCCGACGAGGGGCCTCTGGAGTGGGATCCGTGGAGGGCTCCGGAGCTGTAGATGCTGACATAGAGCGGTTATCAATTAGAGGTGGCTGAATTAGAGGGCCTGGTGTAGGTCTATCAGATGTAGGGGTAGGCATAGGTGCTGGCATGGCCTGCTTGACCATCTCCCATGACAACTCAACTGGAACAGCTTTGGGGTCCTGGAAGTGCATATGAGATGTTGAAATTTGTTTAGAGCATCCACCAACAATCACTAGATATGAGACAGTTGAGACTATGCTGAACTTCGCCTGGAACCACCTTGAGTTTGCGATGAGTGAGAGAGCGCACCCACACTAGGTTACCTAGGGAGAAATGTGCAACCTTGTAAGATTGTGAAGCAGCGAATTTTGCCTGAGCCTCCTTCATTCTTTGCTTGAGAACCATGGACGAGTTGAGAAGTGAAATCTTGAGGCAGGGCTTTCAGCCCAAAAAATATTTCAGCTGGTGTTGGCTTAGTTATGGTGTGAGGCGTGTTTCAATATGCCAAAAGAAAGGCATCTACTTTATGCTGAAGGGTTCTGGATTGAATAGAAACATCAAACAACTCTCTCATGAGAGTTGTGTTGGTGGTCATAACGACAATCTCCACCAAACTGTTAGATTGGGGGTGGTAAACAGGAGAAGGGGAGTGTACAATTCCATTGTTTGACAGAAAACTAGCGAATGCAATTGATGAGAACAGCGGACTGTTGTCAGAAACAACCTCCTCGGGCAGCTCCCAGGCTGCAAATATTGAACGCAGAGCTTCACAAGTGTGCTCTGCCAAGGTGCCTTCATGCATGTTGCGGACCTCGGGCCATTTAGAATGACCATCTACAGTAATGAGTAGAGTCTTACCTTCAAATTTGGAAAAATCAATATAGATCTTTTGCCACCTTCTAGTAGGCCAGAACCAAGGAATCAGAGGCTCGTGAGGAGCAATTTACTGGAGCGATTGGCAAACACCACACCTGTTTACCCTAGCCACCACACAAAACCACGTGCTAGGTTATTCATGCGACTAAAACCAGGATGACGGTCATGGAGGAGCTCCAGGATTTCGAGACGAAGCGCTGAAGGGACGATGACCCTAGACAACCACAATAAACAATAAGACAAAAAGACCATTCCAGGGCTCACCGATGAAAAGAGCGAAAACCTTCATCGGGCACCACAACAGGCCAACCATTTAGGACATATGTGAGAACTCGACTCAATATGAGATCCTTCCTGGTCTCGGTGGTCACCTGGACCACAATGAAAGGTCCCAGATACACAAAGGAGATCCTGTATATGTCAAACTCCACCTCAGTCTGATCGGGGAAAGGGTTTCGGCTAAGAAAATCAGTATGAGGAACCAATTCAAATGTTAGAGATGTGATCTTATACTGGAAGGCTGACAACAGGATGGCCCAACGTTGTAGGTGAAGAGCAGTGAGAGTTTGAATTTTAGCTTTAGACTCAAAAATAGAAACCAACGCTTCATTGTCAGTGCATAGCTCAAATGGTCGGCCAAAAAGGTATTTACTAAATTTCTTAAGTCCAAAAATAATAGCTTCAACCTCACTATCGTACTGGGGGAGTTTTTCTCAGCATTGCAGAAGCTCTTAGATGAGAAAGCGATAGGGCTTTCCTCCTCATCGGGCAAGATGTGGGAGATGACAGCAGCCGCATCATTCTGTGAGGCATAACTGGTCATTCTTAGTGGCAAGCCAGTAGAGTAAGGAATGAGCACCTGATCACCACTCAATTCTTGAATAAACTGATGATAAACCCTTTGTTGCTGAGATCCCCAACTCCAATTTGCATCCTGCTTGAGCAATGCATACAATGTTCGAAGAAAAGTGGACATGTTGGTGATGCACTTTGTGTAAAAGGTCACAAACCCAATGAACGAGTGGAATTCAGGTTTTTATGAAGGTTCTTTGGCTTGAAGGAGAACCTGAATTAGGTCCTAATCTGGATGCAGCTATTGGGCATCCAAAATGTGACCCAAAAATCTAACCCTTGGCCTTATAAAATGACATTTTTCTAATTTGACAGTTACATTATATCCACAAAACTTTATAGAATAACTTTAGCTTTACTTAGGAACTCCTCAGCTGTGTTACTTGACACTAATATGTCGTCTAAATAAATAAAACAATCAATACCTGCCAATATATGACTAATAACGCTTTGAAAGATGGCTGGAGCCTAAAAAAACCATATGGAAGGTGAAGGTACTTTTATTATCAATAGGGAGTGCTGAAAGTCAAAATCTCCTGAGAAGCTAGTCCCAACTTTAGCTGTTTGTAAGCGAGATCGAGTATACTGAAAACAGAACCTTTAACAGTAGACAAGTCATCAATAACCGGTAAAGGATAGTGCTCAAGATTTAATTGAGGGCTTACCGTCATGCTGAAATCTCCACACACCCGTGCAGATTTGTTGGCCCGGGGAAAAATTATCAAAGGTATTCCCTAGGTGTAACTATTAGTTTTCTGAATAAAACAGCTTGATTACATTTTATCAAGGGCTGTCTTGGCAGCATTATTCAAAGGAATAGGAATGACATGAGGGCCATAGAATACCGGAATGATTCCCGCTTTCAGAACTATATTAACTTCCACACCCTCAATGTCACCTTGTACCTCTTTGAAGACTAAGGGATATTTATTCCTGAGCAGGCCCACCACATCACCTTGTACCTGCTGAACATAGTTGATGGGAAAGATAACATTCCAATCGAGATGAATATGGATGATCCAAGATTTACCCAATAGTGAGGGAAAGGAGCCCTGAACTACTACTAAGGGTAACGTAGCAGACTGCCCCTGAGAAGAAATTCTAAGAGGGGTTTCCTCTAACAGATCTAGCTCGTGCTCAGTGCAACCACGAATTGAATGGTACTCGCCAAATGAAGGTGTTTGAAATGTGCAAGGTACACTGGCTCACCAATAAGATTAGCGCTGGCCACTGTATCATCTTCCATGGTGAGAGGTACACCCCTGACCGCCAAGTGAACACTGCTACGCGCTGGTGTCTGACTACTGTTGATCACGAACAAGTCACAAGATGTAGTAGCTTGGACAGACACTGAAGGTATGTCCTCCTGAATTTGACGGACACCTTCGTGATGCTGATTGGAATTTTTGACCCTGCGACAACTCTTAGTAATATGTCCTCTAAAACGACAGCTATGACATTGTGCATTTTTGAAGTCACAATTAGACCTAGCATAAGGCCCACCACAACATGCACATAACGCGCTTTGAGACGGCTGATTATTGGATCCTGACGAGAGCTAAATTTAGTCCTCTACTGGATTGGAACTTTTTCTTGAATTTCTTGTTCATTTGTTGATATGGGCGAATCACGTTGATGAGATTAGGGTAGTCACTGGTATTGGCCGGTGCAGTCCAGGGCTTTCGAAGGGAGTGGCGAGAAAAATCATGGAGTTGAAATTACCCTCTTCATTCCTGATTTTGTTGCTAACCATGTCCGACTAGATGTTGTGATAAAACTGTGACTTGAGGGCGTCTTCCATGAATGTTCTGAAGCTACAAGTTACGGCAAGATGACGTAAAGATAGGCTGAAGGCCACGTAGGACTCTCTCACACGCTGTTTGCGAGAACTAAAGGCAGAACTCTCTTCGTACACTGGTGGGAGCGTAGTGAGTTTCAAGGACAGTCTTTAGTTCGGTGAAAGTCTTGGTTCCCGGGGTTACCGGTGAGCAGAGATCTCTTAAGACCTGGTAGGCGACTTGTCCCATGCATCTTAAGAGCCAAGTAACTCTTACATCACCTGCAATTGTTTCAGTGGTGCTGAAATGTTCAAATTTGGCAAAATATTACTTGATGTCCTCAAGACAAGAGTCAAAAGTGGAAAACTTCAGCATGTAGAGACTGTTGGCGTTTGAAAATTGCACACACGAGAGCTACACACACGATACTAGACACAAAAGGAACTCAAGGTTCTTAAAATAATTTAAAAAATCACTCGTCACCAGTTGTTGTAATTTAACTATTGTTTTGGATGGAGGAAATTATTCGTAATTGATGGATTAGTCATGATGGTAATAGATATAATATGCCTTTAAAATATTAACTCAGCCTAGCGCCACCATTACATGGATGAAAGCTCAGGAAATGGAAATGAAAGAGAGAGCAAAGAATAAGAAAACTCACAGACTTCTAGCTGAATACATAACAGCCAACACACTCTTTGCATTTCTTAACTCTATAATACAGAGCTTATGAGTCATGCCACATATTTCGGCAGCCTCCCGAATTGAAAGTTTTTCTTCAATCACAGCCTTTAAAATAGCCTCTTCTTGAACATCAGGTTTTGTTTGTTTCTTTGTGCAGGTCCGCACAATTTTATTGGCCTATAGAATGCCAACAAAAAATAATATACATATTTCTAATAGGGTCTATAACTTAATCAGACAAAGTAAGAGTAGGCCTTTAAATGTGTTCCAAAACTGTAAGGCCAGGACAAATTTGAATAAACTGCTCTATGTAAACTAGAATGTATATATGATTGTTCAAATTCCCACTTTGATATGTTCAAATCAAAATTTCTCCTTTAGATATGTTCAAATCTTCCCCTTATTACAAAAATGAGTTAAGCTATACTAAAAGCCAATGTGTTCATCATCAATAAATTTGTTTAGCTGATAATGTGGGAGCTTTATGTTCTATTTAACTACAAAATTATGTTAAAATGAATGTTTGATAAACATACACCCTTACAAATATAAATGAAACTATTTGGTTTTCTAACCTTAAAATCAATAAGAAGAATATTTCCTTCAGTTTATTGAAAATTGGAGGGAAACTTCCATCCAGATATGCACTAGTGCAGTCTCTTATAGTACAGTAAATCAATTTAAATTATAAACCTCTCTTTGGAGGGAAATTCAATATGTCCAATGTGCCCCTGTTCACATGTGCCCTCATCTTCCCTAATTTTTAATATGATTGGTTCGCTTTATCCATTCCATTTTAGTTTTTTCATTTTAATTATGTAATTTTAGATATTATATTCACTTTATTACACACATAAGAATATGTAAAATGGAATTACATTAATATATATAAATTTTTAACAGTTTTAATAAACACAAATTTAAACCAAACCCAACAACACAATGTCCAAATCAATTTCTAAATGTAGGTAAATATTCAAAATGACATGTAACTTTCTCATGATCATTCACACTAAACAAATGTCATTCCATGATACTTTGCATTACACCTATGAACCCATACAGTTCACACAGAAACAGTATAAAGCGTCATTGTTTGTGTATTCCAACCATGTTTTAGTATTACATTGAATATAGCTTGTTTTATTTATAATAACTATAAATTTAATTTATAAACACATAAAAGATAAGCTTAAGCTTGGTTGGGTAGGTGTAATAATAATGAATATAAACTAGCTGTCCTGTTGTTTCCATGATGTCATCAATATTATGTTCTACTCTCTTCGCTTATGTGAATGGAACTTTTTTTATATTTTTAGGCCTAGTTAAAGTTTTATTTGCTGTTCAAGTTAACTCTACAGATTTTGGATATTTGGCGTAATGTATGGCTGATATCAATAATTTGTTTATTATAATAAAAATATAGCCAAGAATGGGTCAATAAAGCATACAGTCGTCTATTGTATTAACTCATACTGCCTTTGTACAAAGTTTAACATTCCATAGGGTACATATTATATTCACTGCCAAAAAAACCATAGAATCAAAATGTCTGTTATTAGATTAATTTGTTGGTTGGGAGCTATATATTTTTGATCGTATGTATATCAAAAAATTACCAAATTTGATAACTAAGTACCTAAATTATTTTAGCTAGTGTAGTGTGTTGTATCAAATATTGTATGGTTGAGACACACTTTTAATTCTTTATAATAATTAATTTGTTAAAACAAATTGTGTTTGTTCTGACAAAAATATTACACATTGTACAAACAAAACTCAATAATAAGATAAGATAGTTTACAATTTACATTAGTTGTCAAGACATATTTATCATTTTGATGCTCTACTAACTCCAGGCTCTAATGAACTGTAGTAGCATCAAGACGTAATTTTATATATTTTGCTTTTAGGTACACTTAGTTCAAAGCTGTCTGCTAGAATGCTCTCCTCCAAATAGTATTAAGTCCAGCCGCTGAATGTTTAACATATCAGTGTATCATGGACGCTTTCTAATAATAATCGTTGGCAATCTTTATTTATCTTTGATCTTAATAGCAACAAATGGTGAAATTATCACAATCCTAGAGAAATATTATCTGTGGACGTATTTATTTACCGCGAAATGTTTCATTCATACTTTTAAATGCATATCAACGTTATCATTTACATAGGCTTTTTTAAATTAAGTATTCTAACCCATTAATTTTCCGTTTTAATATCAATAGGTATGTTGGGTGGGGACTTTCAGTTAATCAAGCAAGGTGCAGAGGCGAAGATATACAAGGGTTTTTACTTAGGTAAATCTACTTTAGTTAAAGAAAGATTTAAAAAAAGTTACCGTCACGTAGAACTTGATGAACACCTCACTAAGGAAAGAATAAGGGCAGAAACACGATCAATCATGAAATGCAAAGTAGCAGGTGAGTCATAAAGCTTCAAAACAAAATTGTAAGTGTTGAAAGTTTAAGACAATGACCAATAATTTTTATATTTGATAGATTGGCCCGAATCCCAATTGAGCTCTTTCTACAAATTCCGTATCCGTTAAGGCCCAGACACAGACTCCGTATCCGTAGGTCCGTGGTCTGTAAGAAATCGGTGCTACAATATTAGATTGTACTGGCCACAGAGTCCTTATCCGAAGTCCTTATTCCGTAGAAGTCGCCCAACTTTAACTTTCTACAGACTGCCAATCACAGCCGAGTAAATATGCGCATGCGCCTTGAAATAAAGAAAGAATAGCAGTGATAGAATCTGCCGCTAGGGAAACATATACAAAATGAAAAGATGGCTACACGCGGACCTATTTCAGAAACATTTTCCTAAAAATCTAAACACCCGGGGAAGAGCGGCTTCTAGGTAAGTGTTTTCTGAGAAATACCCAAGTTCTCAGAAATATTAGCTTTGCTTTTGTAGGTTCAACACCCCTATTTGGTTTATTCTCTATTTACTAGCGTCATTTAATTTTTTGTAATTGATAAATTATGGATGCTAGTGATTTTCCATCCAAAATATTAGTAGGCCCACATATGTTTAGCATTTTCAGGCTATTGCAAACACTTATTTTAAGTTTGATAGTTAGAATAAAGTTATAAATATATTTCTTGTGATCTTAACCTATATGTTAATATAAATACTGGAAGTTTTCTCAACAAAGTTGTTTTGGGTTTCTTTTTCTTTGATCAGCTGACTCCTGACTGCTTGATGCATGCTCTGTGCTGTAGACTATTTTCTTTCGAATTTTTTGATTGGATGAAGTCTCTTACTATCTCATTGGTTGAAACGGTCACGTGATTACGGATACTGAGACTGTAATCGCGAGTAGAATTTCAGTAGAATTTCTTATGGACCAGGAGCAAGGAGTACGGACCTACGGAGTCTGTGTCTGGGCCTAAGGTGCCTGGGTCCGTAAGAAAAGACTCCACACAAATGCCAGGATTATGATCAACTTAATGTAAAAACTCGAGCCAAACATCTGCAATCTCGAGTATGATATGGGATTTTTACTATTTGTAAAGTGATGATATGTGAATGTTAACAGTTTCAATCGTTACCAAACTTTTTTGATAAATTTAGCTTTCCTATTTTGGTTTGATTACTTTGTTTCAATATCTGATCACCAGAACATAAGATAAAGAGTAGATCTTGGTTTTAAAACCAACAAATGAATTACAAAATAGCCCTGTTGATGTCACTCGCATAATGATTGGTTGTCTAGATCACGTGTGATACCCTTCAAGTAGCTTCATGTAACGTTCACTTAAAGTAAAAGAACTCCCATTACATCTCTTTATGTTAAGTTAGCTGCAAGTCAACATTAAGTTAACTGAATCATGATCGCTTCCATTTAAACACACGAGGAGATCCTTTATGTTAAGTTGATTGTGATCCCGGCATAAGGTTCTTTTCACACAGGGACACAAGAGTCTGATACAAATGTCAGAGACTTGTGCCCAAGTCTTAAAATATTTTGTTTGAATGGAGCTTCTTGCACTGGGACACTGCTATGTCAAGACAGTTTCCAAACTCAGACACATCTTGAACACAAACACTGTTTCTGGATGAAACACAAATTAAAATAACGTTAGTTTCATTTGGGGCGTTCACACTGGGATTTTGTAGCTTCGCCGACTTGCTGTAAGCAGCCAGTTAGTTTTAATTAAAAGTTTAGCACACAGCTGTGTTAATATTTCTAGCCATGCATGAGATTTTATTAAAGTTACTACGGTTGCCTACCTGATTTCATTGGGGAAAAAAAGTTTATTTAACTTGATTAGTATAAAATGCTAAAAATAATGTAATAATATCTAATACATATCTCAACACTTTGTAGTTAATATATTATAATAATAACAGAGATTAATAACTTTTTAATTATTTTATAACCTTGATTTGGTGTTTTATCAATACAGACATACATTACAAAACTTTTAAACACTAACATAATTATTCTCTTATACAGGGTTGAAGTTAAATCATTTTTGAATGTCTGTATTTAATATCATGTTATTAAAATTACCCCTAATGTAACAAAATGTGTAGCCGGTTGTATTTAATGCAAAAACTAAAATCGTATTTTAAGCATCTGCCACGATAGAGCTCATTTTAAATACAAACTAAAATGCTATCAAGCCTGTTGAAAAAGAAGTATCGAACACCGATGTCCTAACAGTGTTCACCGCAAGCACTTGAGTTCTGGTGTAGAAAGGCCCTAACAGATTGCTCTGTCTACAGTCTCATCCTAAGTCCTAACCATTTTGTAGAAGTTGGATCAACTTTAAACTTTCTAAGGACTAGTCGATACGGACCGCTAAGGACTACTATTTGCATCAAAATAAAAACATCAATGGCAGCAAAGGGATCTGTTGCTATGGAAACAAGTTAAAATGAAATTATGGTATAGTTTTACATACAGTTATTTCAGAAATATTTTTTTCTGAAAATTAAGAACCCTATGAAGTGTGACATCTCAGAAACAATTTTCTAAGAAATACCAAGTCCTCAGAAAGAGTGGTATCACTTTGGTGGGTTAAACTTCTCATTAGTAGGCGTATTCATAATAACCACTGCTTCATTGATCACATCTGCTTGCGCCTTGCTAGAGACAATTTTCTTTCAAAGAATTTAATAGGATGTAGTCTTTGACATTCTCATTCACTGGTTGGCATGATCATGTGATTAAGGACAAGGCCTTTACAGATGTGGAGCCTTACAAACTTTGTAGATGAGACTTTAGATTGAAAGCTGTGATATGAAATATACTAGTTTTTAGAACAAATTTCAGAAATACAATCAACTTAGGGGCCTAACATTAATAATGTAACATTGTAACATAACATTTATATAATTTAAATATAGAATACAAGTGTATTGGAAGATATTTGACATGTACATTAAAGTAGGGTATCTATGTAAATTGGCACAACTTTTTTTATTGCACAAGAATATTGAAATTAAATAATAGCTAAGATTGTATGTACTCTTTGTGGTACTATAATGTTAAAAATTAACTCACCAGAATCCCATTATCCTATTTAAGTACATAAAAATTTGAAGTAGTAAAGTTATCTTAATGAAATAATCCCAAGCGAGTACCAAAAGTATTTTATTTTGCAATAATAAATAGGCCTCTGTTGGGGTCTAAGAAGCAAACAATTATCTTTTTGAAACAAATATTTTTTACAAAAATAACATTACAGGATAATTGTTTTTATAGCACCGCGTCTTACAACTCGTTTGGGTTATACACATATGTACTATTTAAGCTAATGTCTTAGAGATGAGGGAAGGTTAAATTTAGAGTAAGTGTGCCCGCATTTGTGTGGAAGAAGAATGAAAAACCATTTAGTAAATACCACCCTCACTACACCCGACAGGAGTTATAACCCCGATCTCTTCGTCATTGGCAGTCTAGTCTATTGCAACAGTGATACCTTAGACCATGTGGCACCTAAGTGGTAACATTATTACATTAGACACATAAAATCTGTAAAAGATGTTTATTTTGTAAATTTGATTCAAATTGTGTTGATATCTAAACAATGACTTGCTTATTTGTTGATAATACTGAACCATCAATAAAATCGAGCAAACACTGTGTAAACTGAAAGCATTATTTATGGAAAGAGACTCATCATAATCATCAATTAGTAATCTGTTTGCTCTAGTTAAAAAAACTTTGTTCAAGCTTGGGAGACTACACAAATAGTTTATGGAGTAAATTACATGACAAAAACAAGTAGCCCAAAATTATGTTACACAAACCTAACTTAAAACTTAAGGATGAATTATTATTCTGAAGTCATGGGAGTGATCAGGGATAACACACGTTATAAAAACAAGACTCACAAACTTCTCACTCAACCGAGTTGGGTCAATCTCTGACTCACTCTTGCTCCGACTGGAGTTTGAACTTGGGCCACCAACAAACCCAACACTAAGATGTGCCTTCAATCAACATGAAAACACAAGTCTCCTCTCCACATCTGGCTCGAAAGAAAAGCTCTGATCCGACTTTGGCATCATGCAGTCCACCACACACTCGATAAGACATTCCTCTCAAAGGCCAAAGTTGACTCAAGCACAGGGCAATAATCCCTTTGAAGTTCTCAGGGAAATTTTATGAGCAAGATTTGGGAAAATGTGTGCTCGACGCAAGAGACGAGAAGGCAACAAACTCAGCTCATTAAACCCTGCCTAATTTATATCTTTTTAGGCTCTTTAAGTAACCTGAGAAGTCATTAATTTATATCCTTTCATTTAATTAATAGAAATAAGGGCTTTTCACCAAAAAACTGACAGAAGGCTGATGGTTTCATTTAAATCACCGATAAAATCATATAATTTACTTTCTATCAAAATATATTTAATTTGAATGATCTTGCAGAAGTTTTTGAATTCTTAGTAAGATTTCTGCATGAGTTTAAATTCATTCAAAATTGAGAAAGAAAAATGCTTGTGGCATAGAGCAGGACGGCCACTGATCGGAAAAATCTGGAATTAGGCTTGAATTTTGTGAATTAGTAAAAGTGCTTGTATTTTGCCGTCTGTCAGGAATTTAATAGCGAGGACCACTCTAAATAGCTTCTAGGGGTAATCTCTTATTTACAGGCAAGAACCACCTCAAATAGCTACTAGAGACCTCTAATTTTGTTAATCAAGCAAATTATATTTCTTTTAAACATTTAATAAAAGAAATTGTTAACAATGTTGGGGGTTGAGCCCTCCTACTTCCACAATAAGGTTCTGTTGCCACCGGGTGTAGCACATTGTAAACACATTATTGTTCAGTTCACCTACTCTACATGTGGGTGAGCAAACATAAGTGGAAAAATGAGTCTAAGCCGGACTTTAAAAATAAGTATTTTGAGAATGTGGATGAATTCCATGGTTGTATCCTGAATTATTTTTTTAGGGGGGAGGTAAGGGTCCGTTCTGTAGTGGCTCTTAGTGAAGTCACCTAACAGGTGATGGTCAGGATTTTTTTTCTCCCCACAAAGACCCACCTTGAAGTAATTATTAAGTGTTTTAATACATATTTGAGGTTGTAGGCAGGGCCGGGGAGTTGGTATGCCAAGCCTTTGACTCGGACTACTCTATTTTTCTATTAACTCACTCTTACACCTTCATAAATGGCTAATGTATATTAATTATTAATAACAAATTGATTCACTAAAATGCTCCAATACAGATGACTTAATGGGAAGCTTCTTTGGCATTGTGAATTTATATTTAAATAAATTTGTAAATCCAAATTACAAATTTCAGTCCCAAATAAAAATATTTTTTTTAGAAATATTGTTATAATATTATAATTTTTTGGTTTCGAAGCTAAAGTCTGTACATTTTCACCGACTCCGATTCCACCCAAAATTGCTCCAGAATCGGACTCCGCAGCCTCGGTTGTAAGTGGTATTAATTGTGTAGGATACCAATAGTATACTGACCTCGGCATTGAGCAAAAATTCTTATTAACCATACTTGCTTAAGTACTAAATTATGGTGTAGTGTTCAAACACATTTCTTACAAAACATTTTCACTAAGAATAATTTTTTGTAAGTTTAACAAGCAAAGGAAAGACTGCCAGGAAAAAATGCTGGAATTTTATATGACGATTTAGAGGCAATATGTCAGAATGGTTTCCCGTTAGCTATATGAGCACATACTTATTTTAAAATGAATCATAATAATTTTAGATAGTACAATGATGTCTAGTTCATTAAATGAGCAAGGGTTTTGCAATTTCGCCCAGTTTACGAGATAGTAAAGAAATGTTGCTCAAGTCGTGAAATGGGCAGTTTCATTTAGTGGGTTTAACACATGCAATGTTAATGTCAGCAAATACTGCCAAGTGAGAAGCTGGTGTAATATCTCCACTTCGGACCCCTCCCTATTTCTTTGCTACATTATTTAGGCTGGTCAGCAACATCTTCTCATTTTATAAAGTACACTGTAAGCTAAATACACATAAAAACATGACATGTGTAATCGTGTATGTGTCAAACTTTATATTATCCACACATTTACAATGTATTTAATAAATTAACATAGTACCAGTCATTTGCGCTCGTGCCTTCTCATTTGTATATTTTAACTCATTTTTTAAAATTTCAGGCATCTCTACACCTGCACTCTATCTAGTGGATATGGGGAGAAGATGTATTTATATGGAGTATATTGAAAATAGTATCACAGTTAAAGACTATATAGCATCGTTGACAGATGAAAGCTCTGAAGAAAAGAGTATGAAGAAGAAACTAGATCATATAGCACAAGAAATTGGTAAAACTCTTGGTAAAATGCATGCAAATAACATAATCCACGGAGATCTCACAACATCCAACATGTTACTAGTGGATAAAGGAGATGTAAAAGTTCTGGTAATGATTGATTTTGGTTTAAGTCATGGGGATGCAAGTACAATGAACAAAGGTGTCGATCTTTATGTTTTGGAGCGTGCTATCCTTAGTACACACGCCAATGTAGAAAGTTTGTTCCCTGCCATTATTAAGTTTTACATAAAGGCAAATAAAGACGCTGAAGAAGTTATGAAAAAGTTGGAAGAGGTGAGAGCCAGGGGTCGCAAAAGAACAATGGTTGGCTAGTGCTTCAAAACTATTTATTAAAAAATAAAATTTAATATAAAAATATACACATTTAAAATAGGGCTTCTATATCCAACATTACTATAATTTGTTTTATAACAATAGTTTAAATTTAAACTAGGGCTTCTATATGCAACAATACTATAATTTTTTTTCTAACAATTGTTTAAATTTAAAATAGGGCATATCCAACATTACTATAATTTGTTTTATAACAATAGTTTTTTTTTGCAACAGTGTAATTTCCATTCACCGTAGGAATTGACTTCTAAAAGGCCTTTTTCCCAACCATAAATCTACTATATAGTAGGATATTGGTAGGAAAAAAGACCTTTCAGAGAGTAATTCCTACCGTGAATGGAATATATCTTAAAATTAGAACATAAGTCATATAAATAGTTGCAAAAGCTGCTTTGAATGTATAAGGAAAAAAAATAACTTTCAAGAAGTTTAACCACTTTTATAATTTTGATGATTTGTACAATGTGTCCTTAATAAAATAAGTATACTTATAGATACAATTTTCACCTGTTTTCCACTCATAAAAATAAACCAATAATTTTAGAAATCATAATTACATACTTGTACATTTGAATATATTGAATTGAGACTAAATCACCCAGTTTGTGGGAAGATTAGCCAGTAATAATGTACCGTTGTCCAGGAGATGCCCAATCAGGATCTTTCAGAAAAATTACCCATGATACCAGCCGGGAATCAAACCCAGGACTCTTTGGATCGTGACCACTACACCACGGGGCCAGTTATTCAACTGATTAATTGAATAAACAGACCACAATTTGTTTTGTTTTTTAAGTACATATCACTTTACAGGTTGAAAAATTTGATAACCTGCAATAACAAGTAAAGACAACTTTCCAAGGTTAAAATTCAGTATAAATGACATTGTGATTTAACACTTATCTCAGCTTATTTGCAATATCAAAACATAAATTAATAGCACTTTTTTTTAAACCATACATTAACTTTTTTTTGCCGATTCTTTTAAATTTTCATATTTTTTGTATTATTAAGTAGTTGTTTGTCCTGAACCATAGCTCGAAAAATGTAGTTGTCTGGGACAAGCTAAAATGTGGGAGGCTGAGAGGATGTAGTTTTCAATCACAGTGAAGCAAATCCAGAGGCCTACCTAGGGGTCACTGGTGGCACTAAAGTCACCCCATGAATCTGTGTAAGGGTGTGAGTTTAGACAAGAGCTGGGAGCTGAGCGGTAGGAGAAATGGCAAGGCGGTATGACGGTAGACTCCTGGAGACTATGGACTCTATGACATATATTTGTGTATGACCTTTATCAAATTAAGGAGAGTTTAATTGATTTTACTAACACAACTGAAATAGCAGGAACTGGCCTTTCACATGATATTTATTAAAACTGCAGGCAGATGGTCTGAATGCCATGGTCAAGCATATGATAACGACAACGTGGCTGGAAAATATAGCAGCGTACAAGCAAGATTGTCTCGGGTTTATTTGGCTACAAACATGCCCTGTGCTGCCCATAGTTTAAATTTTGTTGGCTCCCATGCTGCGGGTGTTTCACCAACGACTGTAACATTTTTTGAAACCATACAACTCAATTTTTCAGTGGTTCCATAGGTAGATGGAAAGTTTTAATGGACAAATTTGAGGTTATTTAAAAAAAGTCACAGTGATATGAGGTGGTAAAAAAAAAGAGAGCAATTAGTGAATTTCAAAGTCATTACATTCTGTTTTTTCATTACTGATGGACATTACACATTACAGAAATTATAGTAATGAAAGAGCTTTAGGATCACAATCAGATGAATAGGCTTCTTCAAATATGGATAATAATAATATCGAGTTGAATTGACAAGGTCAAAAGTCTCTTCAAGCGAAAGTATTTCTGTTGATGTAGCAAACAAATTTTTAAAGGGTCTTGCAGAATTGTTGCAGAAAATGTGAGCTGAGAGAACAGAACCAGACAAAGTTTGTGAAAAAAAAATCCCCAGAAATAGGATTAGAGGGCAATTTTCCTGACATGAGGCTAAAGAAAGTTAACAAGTTTTGTGAAAGTGCACCCGGCAAAGGACCCCATCTTTCTACTAAACACAACTATCTGATTACCAAACCCTTCCTTCACCTCTGACAAGACGTGTATTAATCACATCTTGTGAATGTGTGGAATGCCAGGCCTCCACCGTGGTTCGGATTCCACGTTAAACTGTAGGTCCTCCGTTTGAGAGAGCTGAAAGAATGCTTCTGACTTTAGACTTAACTACTCATTGGGCCGAGACATTGTGGCACTTGCGTCCGAATTAGAAGTGTTCAAATTACAAGTGCAGGAGCTGAACAAGGAATTAGAGTCAGCAACTCCCCTGGATTTATTTAAGTGCATACAAAGAGTACTCTCTGGTTGATGTTTGGAAGACTGCACTTAAAATTTCTGCATGTTCACAATGTACTACAGTAAAGCATGTAGTTCTTTCAAAATAGGAATGAATAGAAAAAGGTAACTAAAGTAATAAAAAAATATGATGTGTCGGTAAAAAATAGGTTTAAGTCAGTCAGTGTTAGTAATTCAGGGCTTATGCTCAGTGCACAATTCATCTGTGTGCACCATTAAATTACATGGAACATTTAATCAATTGAATTAAAGCATTCACAATTTAATTGGCAGTAATTAATTTTATTTTAGCATTAATATTTAGACAAATAATGTGGCTACTGCAGTAACGCTATTATTTTCTGTGGGAAGGGGAGGGTTGGGGCTGATTCAAAGGACCCCAGGTATGCCTCTGTGCAAATTACCAACTTTTAGTGCTTTTTTTACTAAAGAAACCCAAGTATCTAAAATTACCATTGACTAGTATAACAAATCATGACTATTATAGTATGATTTCATGGTGGCTACAGACAGGGAAAACCTGGAAAAGTCAGGGAATTTTTAAAAATATGTTTAGTAGCCACCCTGGATTTGGTTTTAGTGATATTCAAAGTGTGTATGTAAACCTTTTTTTAATTACCTTCAAAAAGAATATGAAGATCGCAAAGATATGGTTCAAAACTTTATTTTATTAAATATTTTCACCATTTTCAACCTAGAACCTCGTAGAAATATTGTATTTGTAATATAAATACCAAATGTGTCTATAAGCTTGTGATTAGCTATATATTTGAAAACATTCTTTAAGAACTAATTTAATCGTTCATTCAAATGTGCATAGATGAAAAAAAGAGTTTAGAAAAGCTTATTAATAGAATGAGACTTATAACCATAATATATACACAACATTTTTATTCTCTACTTGGAATGTAATTTTTACAAACATCAGATAAATGTTCTGATGTTTCATTTATATTCAATCCCCAACATTTTAATAGCAATAAACCTTGTGTGTGTCAAACATGTCCATACTAAACCTACAATATTTATACTTAGGATTCCATAGATATAGTTAATGAATGAGCTTTAAAGCATTTTTACCTTTCCTGATAATTTACCAATTTTAAATTCTTATTAGAGTGGTAGCTCGATGCAAAATACTGCCACTTTAAGTCAAGGCAAAACCCGATAAAATGGTTGTACCAACATGTTATTATTTTAAGATTTCAGCTACAACATTGTGCCAACCTTTATTTGAAACCTTAATTTATAGCTTGGGGTAGTTTTTTAAGTGTGCAGGTGAGTCTTGATATTCACAGCCTTGACACCATTCCTCCAGCAGCCACTATAGTCTCCCCGGTGATGTAAGAAGCATCATCGGAACACAGAAATGATACAACTCCCGCTATTTCTGGAGGTTGTGCAAACCTAAAAACATTTAAAAAAATGTAAAATTACAGATAGTTTTCATTTTGACAGTGTGTTTAAACAAAGTAAAGGTATGGAGAAACTTTCTAAATGGCTTCGAACCACCCCATGATCCAAAACAACTTGTTTGGTTAACATTTGCAATTATTGATAAATTATAGGACTGAGACTACGAATTTTAATCGTTCAATGTAGGTAGTGTTATGTAAATATAATTTCATAGTTTAGTGGTGTATCACATGACTTTGGTCATTTTGTATGCTGTGGAGAGGGCTGTCATTACAATGAATAAACTGGTGTTGTGGCATCATCTCTCAAGAAAATGAGATGCCTGACATCACTTTGATAAGTATATTTTTCATCATTGCCTTGGTTTGCATACAAAAAAAACACCATATTTCTGGTGTTGAGGCACTGGTTTGCATTGAGTGTGTGTTAAAAAGTCGTGGGTAAGATTAGATTTTTAAGAGACATTAAAGTTCCATGTCATAAATAGGAATCACTGGGTTTTTTTTACATCCACTAATGTTTCCAGCCTATGACCTGGGTCAATTTTTTAATTCAAGCCATGTTTTCCACTACCGGCTTGCTAGGCCTGTCGTAGTTTCATATGCCTTATACTCTATCTTAAGACTAAGGCAGGCACAACATCCAGTCCCCTGCCGTCAATTTATCAATGTTAAAGGGCACATATTTTCATCAATAATAAATTTTCAGCAACGCCAAGAATCAAACCCGGGACCCTTGGCTCAGTAGGTGGACATGCTCCTGACTTAGCTAAGATGACGAACTGTTATTTTAGTACTGTATCAAATACCAAGCCAACAACTATCTAACTGTTAGTAGCCTTTTCAGGGTTGCCACTATTTTCTTATTACCAAATTCCCTGTGTTTTCCAGGTTTTCCAGAGGAAATTTTCATTTTTCCAGACACCTAATAGATATTATAAATATAATTATGAAGGCATTTAATTTTGTTTTAAAGACAATTTAAAAATGAAGAGTGGTAATTGTCATTGGAAGCATGTTTTATTGTGCAAGAGAAACACATATTTAAGAATTATTTGGAAAAAGGATGAGAAATTAATGAAATATTTTCTAGAAGGAAAAATTAGTTATATTTTCTGTCTACCCTAAATGGAATGAAAAAAAAAGGAAATACCAAAAATACAATTTTGAGTTTAAATATGGTTTCTATTTTTTTTATAAGAATGTATTACTTTATTTAGAAAACATGTTAACCAATCTTAATTAATGTATATGTACTAAGGAGTAAACTTTATCAAGATAAGTTTTATAACATTAGCTAAAAGAATAAAAACTTCAGCAGCTGTCAAGATACACAAACGTTAAACATAGAATAAACACGATATAATATAGTTAGTTATCTCACTTATACACAGGAACCTTTATGTTTTTAAGAACTAATAGTTAAGTAAGAAGACAAGATTATTTTATCAAATTAACAAATATGAAAACATTTATAGTTTCTTTTATTAAAGTATGCATAGGAATTCACACAAAAAAAATAATCTTAAAGTTGGAGGTACTATTTATGTATGACTGATTATGTGTGAGTATGTACTAAATGTAGTCCATTTAACAGGGGGTGGGTGAGGTAGGGTAGCTATGAGCAGACACAAACACAATCGGTCATTTTTACAATACACTAGTAGGCTGGAGGCAATATTTTCATAAACTTTTCACTTTACAGTATACTCCATTTTGTTATCCTGGCCACGGCAGCAACCAGCTAAATCCACCTTTGCTAAATCGGGAGATGACTGTAGTAAAAATGTTAACACCCATAAAGAGACAATACTGACACCTTGGGAGTTTAAAAAAATTATAAATAGCAAAATTATAAAATAGGTAGGGTACAGTCTTAAAACATCACGCTACAAAAACAATAATCTGGGATACTTACCTCTTTCAAAATGAGTAATATTTTTTAAACAAGACAAATAAGTTTAACACACCAAATTCCAAAGAATGAATTCATTCGACTGGCAGGAGAAACACGTGCCAGCAGCATGGGCTTGGTGAAGTTGGGGGATGGAGGGTGGAGGAAACGAGACGTTTGTGTTATTGGCGGGGGTGAGTGGAGGAAGCCGAAAAGGCGCGGCATTTGCCGAATGAAAACGAGTCGTCTCAGTTGCACTCAGGACTTATCTCAAGCTGATGAGGTTCCGGTAAGCATAGTCATAATATGAGACGTGTTCCAATCAGACTGCTCAATTCTCCAGTTACAAATTTTAGTCTATATTATTCCTACTATTTTAAGCTTTCAAGCACTGTATTGCCCAGTTTCACTAACAAATTCCAGGAAATTCTAGCTTTTTGGTGAAATTCCCTGTGTTTTCCAGACACAAACAAATTCCCTGTATTTTCCCTGTTTTCCAGGTGCGTGGCAACCCTGCTTTTACAACTTAATTACAATAGAGTCTCAGAAACTCGAGATGGTGTTGGGTTATTGAAAGGTCGAGTTTTATGAAGATTCATGTTTACTATGTCATGTTTACTAAACAAGGATGAATCACAGCACATTATTGAATATTATAGGTAGAGTTGTACCGTACTGTAGTATTGTACAGTACAGTTTATTATGTGTTAATACAATGGTGTACATACATATGTGTAATATACAGAAATGCAGTACAGTACTGTACATATAATATTGTATTGATTTGAATAAAACGTTACTGAGTTGGAAAACTAACAAACACACAACTTGTAAAAACACCACAACACGACTGTTCCACTCGAGTTACACAAACAAACTGAGAGGTTATACAGTTGGATGACCTTGTATTGTGATGACTG
Source organism: Timema douglasi (assembly GCA_901482245.1). NCBI lineage: Eukaryota > Metazoa > Arthropoda > Insecta > Phasmatodea > Timematidae > Timema > Timema douglasi. The sequence continues at coordinate 22,914 of CABEEJ010002616.1, read as the reverse complement.
GCGCCAACAACTGTGTGCATGTGCATGTGCCGAGTCACACAAAATGTTGATTGTCGAGTTTCCGAGACTCTACTCTACCTTTAATGTGAATCTCAAGCATATGGATCTTAAACAACCCCCCACCCCCAGGCTTTTTCTGAACCATTTTTCTCTCTTATTCTGCTGAAATAATAACAAAATGAAGCTGGCGTTTTTGTATACGGATATCAGTAATTTTTTTTACAATATTAAATGCAACTAAAAACATAAAATATCCAACTCTAAGTAAAATTGTGAACTTTCTCCTTCTCCTGGGAATGTGTATGTTGAAATAAGGTTTTCCTCCTCAGATAAAGTCCTCTTAGAAGAGGAAGGTCTAAATATATGTTAAATACAAATGGATTGTTGTGTAAGAGGTCGCAAAGAATCTAGTGATACTTCAATCTTTGTTTTGACATTGATGGTGTTCACATTGACCATATAAAACACATTAAAAGATAAATACGGGTATTGCTCATACTGGGTACATCATGCAAAACATGTGTACAACACATTTTATTGTTCTTATTGTAAATAGAAAGGGCATTAAAAAGTCTTGATATTGTATTAGATGGTATTTATTACCTTTTCAATGGCACTGTTGCTAAAATGGCATCTTTGATTGCTTCACTTTCATGTAACTAAAAAAAAAAGTTTCATATTAGTTTTGACTTTCATTTGTTGGATCTGTCTAAAGCAGGTGTGTCAAACTTGTTTGATCATAAGGGCCACATTTAATATAAAAATACTAAGAGGGCTGCATTTTAGAGATTTTATTATTGTAACTATCAAGTAAAATGAATTTCAACTGGTATTACAAAAATGGTGTGAAGGTTGGGCTTTAAATCTTGTGCCAAAGTCATTTTCTTAATTGATGACAAATGTATGATAAGCCGAGACCTCTCAGGTGTTTGGTTCCATATAATGTGATAAAACAACTGTATGTGCTATCAAACACTAAATATATTTGATGCACAAACTCAACCAACTTTGTTGGGAACCCCTGTAGAAGAAATTATAAACATTTGATACTTATCAGAATTCCCTTAAGCCAAATTCCAAAATGTTGTATTTATACGAAGTTTATAAAAATAAGAATAAAGTTTCATTGTATGTTGGTTCACCCTAAAATTCGCGGGCCACACAAGTTTGACTTCCCTGGTCTAAAGAATTTACACTAAAAATATTCATGAACATAAATAACACTAAGTGTAACAAATTTAACTAGTTTATAAAAATGTAAATATTACTTACGATGCTTGAAAACTTTGTCTGAACAATGCCTGGTGCTACACAATTGACACGAATGTTATCACTGGCCAGATCATTAGCAAACACTTTTGTAAGCCCTAGAAGAGCAGTCTTACTCACAGAATAGGGTCCTAGAAACTAATCAACAACACTATATCAAAATATGGCAAACTGACGACCAAACAAAATATAATATATATCTCAAATGCATAATAAAAAAATATTATTATTATTACCGCGTCTTACTACCCGTTCGGGTTGTACACACTTACGCTAATGTGTAATGGTAGGGTGATTGTGAGATGTAATCCGAACCACGGTGGAGGCCTGGCATTCCCCACATTCACAAGATGTCTTGTCAGAGGTGAAGGAAGGGTTTGGTAATCATATAAGTCCGTGCCAGGACCGAGGATTGAACCCCACCGCCAGCACAGAAGTCTGACACCTTACCGCTAGACCGCCAGGTCACCTAAAATATATATTAAAAAAAAGTAACTATTAAAAACCAATAACGGTATTGTATAAAGCAAACTAATAACTATTTAAAATAACCTTGTCCCTTTTCCTTTCTCAGAGAGAAAGTATTGAACTCAGGATTGTGATGGATCTGGTTTTATGTGCCCCTTAACTAAATATAGTGGCTCTTGAATTCTGTCTGTCCGGTTGTATAGTCTGTACAGGTGAAATGGTTGAACAAATTTTGTTCAAACATGATGTTTAAATATTAATGGTATATAGTCATACCTCAATGTGAAATCATGAGTTTAATTCTAGCTCTATAACTAAGGGTAGTTTAATGATGCCATATTTTAAACTCAAATTTCAAAAATGTATAAAGTGACCAAATTAAATATAAAACCATGATTCTTAATCAATCAATCTGCAGTATTGTGTAGGAAGTAGGATGTATTTTGGATGGCAAACAAGACAATTTTTTATAATATGAGTAAAGAAATCAAGCAAAAACTATTTTCACTCCTTGACAAGTGTAATCTTTTAATTCAAATAAAAACAAGAATATAAAGCTGTGAAGTAATTCAACATTATGACATGAATATGTATTTGCAAACTAATCCATTAAAATAAAATGTTAATTTAATTCAAGTTATTTACTCTTATCTGTGATGATCCATATTATCAATTTGGTTGAAACAGAGTTATATAAGTAATTTCTTACTCGCTTTGTAGGTAAAAAAAGAGTCTAAGACTCCACTGTCGTGTAGACTGGACTGACAAAGAGGGCGATTTAAGTTCAAATAATGGTCGAGTGTCCTGAGTTTTTTTCCTAAATGGTTTTCCATTGTCCTTTCACACAGATGCAGGTACACTTCCTTCAAAATCCAACCTTTCTTATCCCTAACACACAAAGGTAATTAGTACATGTGCATATAACTGAAATGTATAGTAAGATGAGGTGCTAAAAAAACATAATTCTTCCTCATTATTTAAGGCAGTAGGCTCAAGTATGATGAGAAGTAAAACCGTATTGGTAGCCTCTGCTGTCAGTTCAAGGAGACTAAAGTTGCCTTTTTCTTCTGTCAGTGAATAAAGTCGGTTAGTTTATTTCCACATATAATCAGAGCGCTACAATGGTAATTTAACATTTAAATAGTAATATTACAACTTCTTAAAATACTAGTTGAATGTGGTCAAAATTGTAGATTTACTATATGTATAAAATAGACCTATACATAAACATAAAACATATAGTAATCACAAGCTACAACCTACTTGATAACCTCTCTAAAATTTGGTACTAAAATAGAATGTATGGCTCTGATCTACTCACCTCTATTGGAGTGTAACCAGCTATTGATGAAATATAAATTATATTTCCTCCAGATCTTTTTTGTAGAAATGGTACAACTTCTTTTGTCAGAAGAAAAGCAGATTTAACATTTACTTCAAATATTTTATCCCATTCAGTCTCTCCACACTGAAATAGTATTATAGAACTTTAGACCAAACAAGGAATGAGTGAAATGTGTAAAAACAGTTGACTTAAGAATTATATTAAAATATATTAACAGATATTAGAGTGAACAAAATAAATAAGAAAAATCTTTAGGTCATATATAGACCTGTCTTTAAGAAGCTAACAAAAAGTAGGCAATGTCTGTTAAGTTAACTACCACATTTCCACAAATGTTTTCTTGCAACCCACTTTGTCACTCAGTTGATGAAGTACTGATACCCAATCACCTTTCTGTCTACCAATATTCACAGACTCGTGCAGTGCGCAACACACACTCAATAATAATGTTTTACATATACTCCATTCACGGTAGGAATTACTATATGAAAGGTCTTTTTTCCTACCAATATCTTACTATATAAGATTTCTGGTAGGGAAAAAGGCCTTTCAGAAAACAATTCCTAAGCTGAACAGACTTTAGCTTAATGACTTTCAATAGGATATATTTGCTCTGTATGAATGCTGTTGGATTTCCTTAAAATCATCCTCGCTTATTACGTGTGAGTTGCAGCGATCCCACAGCCAGATAAACACCAGACACTCAGCTTCATAGGAGTTTCGCTGCACTCTTTGGACTCTGGGGAGTGCTAGTTGCAGTTCTCAATGATAACAACACTTCTCAAAATTAAACAACTCACTTTCAAACTGTTTGTTGTTGAGGGGTGGCGGTTCGAACACAATAGTTCATGTAACAGCAATCCTGCCACCCCAACACATCCTCTTAAAGCCGGTTTATTGACATTAGATTATGTTATTGTTATTATTATTATAATAATTATTACTATTATTATTAGCACCGCGTCTTACTACCCGTTCGTGTTATACGCACTTACACTAATGTGTAATGGTAGGGTGATTGTGAGATGAANTACTACCCGTTCGTGTTATACGCACTTACACTAATGTGTAATGGTAGGGTGATTGTGAGATGAAATGGAGGACCTACAGTTTAATGTGGAATCCGAACCACGGTGGAGGCCTGGCATTCCCCACATTCACAAGATGCCTTGTCAGAGGTGAAGGAAGGGTTTGATAATCAGATAAATCTGTGCCGGGACCGAGGATTGAACCCCAAACCCCAGCACAGAAGTCCAACGCCTTACCCCTAGACCACCAGGTCACCTTGTTCTCTAGTAAAACCATTTTTTTAATGTGGTCTGTTTTTAAAAATGGCTGCTTGATATTGATGTTGTCACTTGGTACTGTACGTAGCCCATGCTGAAGGGCTCAAGCTTTCTCATTGAGCACAGCCATTTTAACCTGGAGGCTGTGGATATCGTGTATACATTGTCTGTGAGTCAGCCAGAATGGACTCTAAGATGTGATGGATTTAAAAAAAAGTATAAAACTAGTTCTGCTGTCACTACCATACCGGTGTTGTTAGAAACATTGCAAAGTCTACTCATAGCATAAATATTTTTGTGGTGCCATACAGATCCCTTATAACCCCCTTATACAAGATGAGAGAGCATTTATAAGATCACATATAATAATGTTTTGGATACCAAGTAGTTATTAGCTATACAGACTGCTAAATACTATAAGTTGGATGTGTATAACCTAAACAGGTGGTCAACACGCTGCTAATATATATAACTGGACATTTTTTATATTCAATATAGTACAGTATAGAACTAAAACAGTAAATTTTGAGACATGCCTTTTAGTAAGCATGGATGTATACAGAAACGGCAGCATAAAATATTACTATGGTCTGTTTTTTTCCCTGAAGTTTTTTTCTTTAACTACCTAGATTTACTTAATGGATAATTTTAAAAGATTGTTTAATGCTGACACGTCTGAATGTATCCATGCTTACATTATAGATGCCATGCTATCGCTAGTCTGTTTTAGAATACCGTTTAGTAGCTGTTCTAACAAATATTATATCTTGAAATAGATAATATTTAGTAAAATATTTCAAATCTAATAATAATATACCAAAGTTTTCTTTTTACTTATAAATGTTTTGAAGGCACAAAGTTTATAGTTGATGTCAAAGTCAAAGCTTTGCAAAACCCCTTGAAAATATTAATATTGGTTTTGGTTGAGATTTAGTACACACAGGGATGTATGCAACAAGACTTAGCAAGCCCAAAGTAAAAGTTAAGTCAAAGACGCTTCGATTTGCTTGCTTGGACAATCAAGCGGCTCAGTGGTGCAATAGCTAGTCACAGTGAAGTCTGGCCCCAAGTAGGAATAGTCTGTACTCTGATATTTCTCAATATGGCATAGTGCAGCGTCGACTCTATAGAGACAGCACACATTTAATATTGCTTTGTTTTCAGGACAATATGGTAGATCTACATAGTCTAGATTTTGATAACCAACTACTCAAGAAATAGACAGAGGTGTAATATAACAAATGCCTATGAAATTATATACTAATAAAACCACACTAACCTTTTGGAAATTGCCAGTCAAATTAAAATTTCTGGTTTCTTCTCCCAATCACTCCTATATTCGTTGTATTTGTTTTTTTTACTTTCCAGAATCATATAATTCTTGATCTGCTCCGATAAATATGTAAGCTCCTGCTTACTAAAAACCTTGTTTTTCACCTTTGCCATCATTTTAACAAATCTTTGTTCATTTACAATCAGTTTTGTTAACTCTACAAGCAAAATCGGTTCTATAGAAATCAATGGATGTAGAGAATTGTATTTCCTGCCAGGGTGTGATACCTCTGTGTAAGGTTTAATCATGTGAGTGCTAGCCAGACATTATTGCAAAGTATCTGATAAGACTCAACTTGGACTTGACTGGTACTCCAGCCGTGCTTAGCATCACTCTCGCATACCACCATAAACCTTTATCGCAGTGATGCATTCTTTAATAGTGGGTCAAAGTAGTGTTTAGCCTTCTCATGTGAGTGGGGCAGACAAAATAGTTGAATGAACAGGAAATAAATTGAGAACTGATGATACAGTTTTGTGGATAAATCCATAAATATAATTTCAACATATTTTGTGCTTAACTTTTCACTATCCAGGCCCAGCTCATGTACGCAATATTTCACTATCCAGGCCCAGCTCGTGTATGCAATATTTCACTATCCAGACCCAGCTCTTGTATGCGATATTTCACTATCCAGACCCAGCTCTTGTATGTAATATTTCACTATCCAAGCCCAGCTCTTGTATGCAATATTTCACTATCCAGGCCCAGCTTTTGTATGCAATATTTCACTATCCAGGCCCAGCTTTTGTATGCAATATTTCACTATCTAGGCCTAGCTCTTGTATGCAATATTTCACTATCCAGACCCAGCTCTTGTATGCAATATTTCACTATCCAGACCCAGCTCTTGTATGTAATATTTCACTATCCAAGCCCAGCTCTTGTATGCAATATTTCACTAATCAGGCCCAGCTCTTGTATGCAATATTTCACTATCCAGGCCCAGCTCTTGTAGGCCATTTTTCACTATCCATACCCAGCTCTTGCATGCAATTTTTCATTATCCAGACCAGCTCTTGCATGCAATATTTCACTATCCAGACCCAGCTCTTGTATGCAATATTTCACTATCCAGGCCCAGCTCTTGTATGCAATTTTTCACTATCCAGGCCCAGTTCTTGTATACAATATTTCACTATCCAGGCCCAGCTCTTGTATACAATATTTCACTATCCAGGCCCAGCTCTTGTATACAATATTTCACTATCCAGGCCCAGCTCTTGTATGTAATATTTCACTATCCAGGCCCAGCTCTTGTATTCAATATTTCACTATCAATGCCCAGCTCTTGTAAGCAATATTTCACTATCCAGGCCCAGCTCTTGTATGCAATATTTCACTATCCAGGCCCAGTTCTTGTATGCAATATTTCACTATCTAGGCCCAGCTCTTGTATGCGATTTTCACTGGACCTATGTTGGCTCAGTTGCCAATAAAAGTCATTTTTCAAATTAACTTATATAAAATTAAAACATGGTTTAGGATAATAAATACAGTACATGTTTACATTTTAGCTTATCTTTGGGATCTTTTTAGGATGTAACAACATTTAAACCCTTGTGGCCTAAGGGGTCACACCCATGATAGTAGTGGACTAACAATGAACTACATAATGTGAGGACAATCATTGTTTGCTATTTTGTTCATTGACCTCTACGCTTTAAATGGGGCTTCCTATTTCCTAGACACGCGTACCCGCAATGAGATGATAGTTATTATGATGTTTTGGAGCCGGGGTGAGTCTTAACCTAGCTTGACCCTAATTACTAACCAAACCCTGGGGAATATTGTGATTATCCCCTTAAAGGTAAAAATACCAAAGATAACAGCCGGGAATTGAACCAGGGACCCCAAGTGACTGACCACTAAACTACAGGGCCAGTTATAGTTGACACAGAAATATGCTTTGCAAAGGAAGGATTTAATTTACAGTTTCATTATTTAAATAATATTAGCAGCAGGCCTATGAAAAGAATTTCTCTTGCAAGGTCTATAGGGTACAATGTAAAGTTGTATACATAAAAACAACTTTTCATAGAGATACCTAATGAGATAAAATAAAAATACTTATTAAGTTATGTGGATGTGATTAACTACTTATCAGTATTTTGACATTCTGATATATCTAATATACATTTACCTCTAAAATAGAACCAGAAGTTGGGTTCGCAGCTGCATTCGAAATAAGAATATCAATCCCACCAAATTTGTCAATAGCTTCCTGAAATAATCTTTCTCTGTCTTCTTTTTTTGCTACATGACAGACAACTCCAGTAACAGATAGGCCTTCTTTCTGGAGTTTATTCAAGGCATTACAAACATTAGTTTCTTTACGACTACTGATTACAACACTTGCTCCATCTGCCGCTAAGCGCTTTGCAACAGCAAATCCAATTCTGAAAAGGATTAGCTTATATTATTCAAGACAACACGAGCAGAATAAAAATGTGAAACCAAAGTTAGTTCCGTCTCTCTCAATCCTAGTAGCCCGACTTAAGACCAGTTCCATAGCCAGACTTTGCACTCCTTAAATATGGCCCGATACTAAATACAGGATGACTCCTACCTAAACTTGATTGGAATGGTGCAGTTTTTCATATGAGGCATGCTAAGTCTGACTATGAAACCGGTCCTAAGCCAAGAAACAGGGCAAAAGTTTAAAGTTTCACACATTAAATATTTTTTTAGCTAGACTGTGCTCATGTGAAATCCCATTTGAGAGGCATGTGTAAGGTTAGATTGTGTTTTCTGCATTTTTAATAGACCTATATTCTCTAGAATGTATCTCCTTCGACTAGGAGACGTGTTTGTAGAAACAAGCCTTTCAAGATCATAGTTTTATTCTTTCTTCAAATGAAGAGACGTTTATTTTCTGAAAGGGAATATTCAGAATTACATGATATGACGGGTCTAAGTCCCAGTGCAATCTCAGTTACCTTGCTCATAGATTCTAGATCTCCTGATGTAAAGAGTGTTTCTGGCTCTGGAAACACGGATATTGGTACTAAGGATCTATGACTTGTTAGATGCTTTCAATGTTTTAGGTTAGGACAGTTCCGAAATTAGTTTATTGCGACAAACTTATAACGCATTGTCAGCATCATGATAGTAACAATCCTTGAGGAATGAACTTCTGTTCTAATTGTTTCCATCACTGTGTTTAATTCTCTGCTTAGGACCTTTTGACACTGGCTTTTTTTTGTCAGCAAGAAGCTTTTCCAACGATTCCATGAAAAGGTGAGATTAAGCTGGAAACTGTTTTTCTCAAGGCTTGTTTGGATAACAGACAAACTTTCAAGGGAGATTGAAAGGTTGCCCTTACCATAAAAATTGGTAGATTTTTGTGCAAACAGTTTTTTTTTGTGCCCAATCTTCCCTTTGACATTATTTTTGAAATTTGTGTATATGGTACTAGTGACTTGGTGAATATATAATGTGAAGTCAAGTGTTATTTGCTATCAAGCCTGCATGAAAATCCATATTATGTGTTGAATAAAGCCTGTTCACTTTGTCTATTAGATAGGGATAGCGAAGCAGTTGATCACTTGGTAAGCAAACTCCCATTTTGTGAACCGGTTGATCCCATAGTTCTATATGAGGACAATCAATTCACAATTAAAATGGCTCAAACATTTGAAACTAAAAGGTTTAAACAGTTGGATGTTAGACATCACTTTATGAAAAATCTCGTATCTTTAGGAAAGGTTAAAATAATGTATGTACCGTATAAACAAATGAACAAATTGCTGATATAATGACTAAATAATTGCCTTATGTTAAATTTAATCACTTTGCTCAAAAGTTAAGTCTTGTTAATGTATGAAGGTTTGATATATTAAAGAATTAGACAGCGATGTATTTTAATAAAAGGAATATGTTTATGATGTAGGTATATATGTGCATTGAATGAGTTTATTCCCATTCCGATTTTGTTTTGTTTTTCTGAGGCAACAATGTTATATAGGTCATGGGACCATAATCACTGCCTTTTTGTTACGCAGTACTTAACAGTTCATTGACATGTGATCATTGTGATGTAGTGTACCTATTAAATATAATTAGCCTGTTTTTCCATAATAGTTGGTTTTATAGGCCGTATGGATCCCTGCGTCCCTGATTATATTTTACATTATTAGAAAATAATGTATCTTTATTTATCATAAATAAATTAATTAATTTAAGGGTAGTTTCCTTACAACGAATTATAGAAAATTTGAATTTTTTGGAAATTGACTTTGAAGATGGACTTCAAAAATACAAAACTGTGAATAGTTTTAGTGAGAAATAAGAATATGTTTTTATTTTTACAAAATAGCCTAACCAATAATTTTAAAGTAGTTAATGGATAATTTATTTTTGAAAATTTGAATTTTGTTAGATATATTTTAACAATTTGGATTAAAATGTGTATATAAAGAATGATGATTGTGATTAATACAATCTTGTGATGAGTTCGTTTTTACTCAAAAACTATTTTTTGAAAATTATCTTTGAAGCCATAATACAAGTTTGTGAGACTGTGCTGTACCATTTATTCATACCTTCATTCTGCCAGTGTTACATCATGTTTGTATGAAATAAAGAAGTGCCTAGAAACATTTAAAAATATATTTTTATAAATACCCCGAAAAATAGGGGGAAAGGAAGCGGGAATTTGATTATTTACCAACCGGCGTCAGGTAAAAAAGGTTGGGGACCACTGGTCTAGATGTTAATTTTATAAAAATATATAATTATCATCAAGTTGATTAATATAGGCATGGTTTGCATATGAGAATAAAATGTATGTTTAAAACAGTTTTTTCTCTACTAGACTCCAACTTTTATGTTTGAATACTGCAACCCCTCATGACTATTTTAATTCAGTTTGTTATTTCTCACTTACAGTACCATACTGTTTATTGAAACATCAATTGAGGGGGAGGAAAAAGGATTTAAAGTCAAATCCCTGAGTAAAAATATGTTTCAATTCTTTATAAGTGTGATAAATGTGAAAGATAAAGACAAAATAATTAAAGGCTTAGTTTGACAAAAGTCTGTGATGCATAACTTATGGAAAACAGGTTTAAAATGACAAAAATACTTTCAAACTGTTTTAATTCTAATAATTGACATGTATAGGGCTAGAGGTGCCTTTTTTTTGTCTTATCAATATTATAATTATTGGTTTCTTGGATTAGAAAATAATTACCAAACTAGGAAATTCAAAGGAAATATCTTTTTTGTGATTTTTCATTTGTTAACACTTCCTTGCACATTAAACATCCATGTCAACATTGCAGAAACAGTAAATTTCTTATAAAATGTATATTATTCACCAGTTTAATTGTTTAGGACTAGATTTGCTATGTTGGGCTTCTTTATAATTTATGACATAAAAACAGATATATAGAAAAGAACTAAAACTGTAAAAGGTAAAGTCTTTTTATCAGTTTGTAAAGTTTATTTACTGTACAGTGAATCATTAAAGAAATTCCATGAGTCATATCATGTCATGGGTGCAAGGCCGTAGCCAGCCAATAATTTCAAGGGTGGTGGTGGGGGGCACATCCCGCAATTGCTGGAAGCTAGAAAAATATTCAAAATGATAAACACTTCTAGAAGCTATGATATTTTTATGGCAACATATAGTAACCATAACTGCTGAAGGATAGGAAAAATTCTGAATATTAAACTCCTCTAAAAGTGTCCCCTAATTTGTACTTGTACCTTAATTTTGATATTGTTTGAACCATAAATAAAGCCACATATATTTTGTTAATTAAAAATGGGGGGGAGGGGGTTGAACCCGCAAAACCCCTCCCTGACTATGTACGACCTTACATGGGTGGATTTATAAGCACTAGAAATGCATTGAAAATAAGAAAAATAAGCATCATAAAGTAAAAAGACACAAAAATTCAATAAAACCCATTTTATCTATGAGTATGCTTATATTTTAGCACTTATTTCCCATAAACGTAAATATTATTTACTAAATTACAGTTAATTTACCAACTAAATAATTCTTGAGATTTTCATGGGTAAATTTAGTTTTGTTGTTTGAAAAAATATTTGTAAGTTGTGAGAAACTTCTCTCAACTTACCATAGAGTCATCGGGCAAAATTTCGGACAAACTTGCTCAGTTGATTTAAGCAACTTCTGTAGTTTGTCCTTCTAGGAGTTATGCAATACTTGCCGTCGATTTCCAGCCAGAGGCCTACTTTAGGTTTCCTTTCATTCTCCGCATGATGTTCACACCTTCTACAAAAGGCAATTACCTCGACCCTGAATCTTCGATTACTCAATCAAAACTCCCAAAATACACTGCCTAAATAATACAGTTGCTATATGATTTATATTTAAGTATTTTTTATTTATTTCAATATTTCACTAAACTACAATGGAAACCAGATCACAGTAATGCAAGTATATAAAAATAAATGGACATGCCATCTATCATTTCTATTATAAAAGGCACAAACACTGATTGACTGACTGACTAGAAGAAATTCTTCGTCGTCGGTCTTTGATGTCTGAACCTAACAGATCAAGCCTCGAGTTGTTCCTATATACAGTAAAACCTTGGATTGCGAGTAACTTGGTCTGCGAGTGTTTTGTAATACGAGCAAAAATTTTCAATAAATTTTAACTTGATAAACGAGCGATGTCTTGCAATATGAGTAGTACTATGGTTACGCTTTGTCTGCTGTGCACAACTGAGCAGATGTTTCTGTTATCTCTATATCTCTGCCATTCTCTCTCTCACTGCGGGAATGCTGGTATTCAACTCCCATGCTTGGTATCAGTCAGCGTGCCTCACTTGTAGGGTATAGTCAACATCCACGCAAGCGTATACAATAATGTTTATTAGAGTATTGTGACCACGTGTGTGTGTGTATTAAAGCATTTTTTATTTTGTGTCCAACTGTAGTGACTGTTCTTTAGTAGCTGTACTCTAACAATGGCCCCCATGAAACAAAAAAGGTTGAAATGGTAGATCATAAGAAGAAGGAGATGATTATGGTGGAAGTTAAGAAGGAAATCATTGAGAAGCACAAACAAGTATCCGACATCGCAAGATTTTATAACAAGTCTACGTGGATGATTTGTACAGTATTAAAGAAAAAATAAGGGGGCTAGATGCGGCAAAAGAAGTCACGAGAGTATCAAAGCAATGGCCACGTGTTCTCGAAGATGTAGAAAAGTTGCTTCTCATGTGGTTAAACGAGAAGTAACTAGCAGGAGATACTGTGACCAAGAACTTTATCTGCGAGAAGACAAAGACCTTGTACGCCAACCTCATAAGTAAACTGCCAGGTATGTAGACAGAAAACAAAGAAGGCTTCAAGGCGAGCAGGGGATGGTTTGATAACTTTAAGAGAAGAAGTGCTATCCATAGTGTTTTGAGGCACAGAGAGGCTGCGAGTTCGGACGCTAAGGTAGCTGGAGGCGTTTGTTGCAGCGTTCCAGAAGCTCATGGTTTCCGAGTATTATCTGCCACAGCATGTTTTTAACTGCGATGAGACGGGGCTATTTTGGAAAAAGATGCCAAAGAGGACCTACATTACAGCAGAAGAGAATGCAATGCAATGCCCGGTCACAAGCCCATGAAATACCGTCTCACCCTCTTGTTGTGTGCTAATGCAAGCGATGATTTCAAAGTCAAGCCCCTTCTTGTGTATCATTCCGAGAATCCACGAGCCTTCAAGAAATGCAAGGTGCAGAAGAGCCAGTTAAACGATGTCTGGAGGTCTAACAGAAAGGCTTGGGTCACTCGTATCTTGTTCGTTGAGTGGATCAACGAGGTATTCGGTCCTGCAGTGAAGAAATACCCTTTAGAAAAGAGTTTGCTACTCAAAGTCTTGCTGGTTATGGATAATGCTCCTGCTCATCCTCCAGGCCTTGAGGATGACTTACTGGAGGAATTCAAGATCATTAAGGTCAAGTTCCTTCCTCCTAACAGCACTCTATTACTCCAGTCCATGAATCAGCAGGTCATATTGAACTTTAAAAAACTTTACACCAAAGCACTATTTCAGCGATGATGCTTCGAGGTGACTGAAGGAACAAACCTTACCCTCAGAGAGTTTACATCGTAAACTGCCTCAAGATCATTGATAAAGCTTGGGATGGAGTCACCAAGAGAACCCTCAATTCTGCCTGGAGAACGCTGTGGTCTGATTGCGTCGAGGTGTTTGCTCATGAACAGGAGCCACCAGCTGTCGATAAAATCATGTCCTTGGAGACCAGGGAACTGAAGGTGAATGAGGACGACATTCAAGAGCTTGTGGAGGAACATGTCCAGGAGCTGACCACCGACGAACTGATGGATCTGTACCGCGAGCAACTGCAAGAAGTTATGGAGATCTCATCTGAGGAGGAGGAGGAGAAAAATATGAAGGAATCGCTCGCTTCAAATGAGATTAGGAAGATGTGTAAAATGTGGGAAACAGTGCAAAATTGTGTAGAGATGCACCAGCCGAATAAGGCTGTAGCAGTGCGAGCGAATAATCTGTTTAGCGACAATGCAATGTCACATTTCCACGAAATCCTCAAAAGGAGGCAGAAGCAAGTGTCGTTGGATAGGTTCCTCGTTAAAGTTGCACAAAAAGAAAAAGATTCCAGTGAACCAACATATAGCAGTGATTTTGTTAGTGACAGTGAAAGTCGTCCCAAACAATAAGCCACCTCCTTCTCTCTCTCGTCTACCTCTTACCAGCCACGATTAAATTTAATTAATTAATTTGATTAAAGTACAGTTACATTTAAATAATGAAAATAAAAAAGGTAATAAAGAGTATTTTGTATTGATCAATTTTATATTTTTGGGTTGTGGAACGAATCATCTGAGTTTCCATTATTTCTTATGGGGAAAATTCGCTTTGATATACGAGTGCTTTGTATTACGAACACGTTTACGAAACAAATTATGCTCGCAATCCAAGGTTTTACTGTACTACAAGCATCGATGGGAGCCAATTAGCTGTCCTTTATAAATGACAAATATCAGGGTTAGAAAAAACGCAGCCCAGGTTTTATTGGGTTTTTTAAGGAAACTTTGATATCTATGTTTTTAAACTAAATTTTTTGGTCAAACCCGAAACATTTGTGCAACGTATTACGTATAAATTAAAAAGTAAGTTTGTAATAGCTGTTAATATGGTAACTAGTAGGTCTATACTTCAAATAAGACATGTTATGCCAACTACAATAAATTAGACTTCTTTTATATAATTTTAGGCCTATATAGCTATAAAAAAAACACAAGGTTTTACATACTTAGTCCAAATAATATTAAATGTTTTAGTCTTACATATTGATAAAAGACAATCTTGTTTAATTTCAGATAAGGCCTACAATTGGAAATTAGAAAGGGCAAACAACTTTTTTTTTGTGTTTTTTAGAGAAATGGGTATTATTTTATAATCATCATCATCATCATCATCATCATCATCACTACTGTAGCTTTGAGTGTTATAGTCAAATTCTGAACTATAAACTGTGGTTTAAATTAATGTGTGATATAAACTTCAGGTATATTAAAAAGCAGTTTTTAAACTAACTAGTACCTACATTGTCACATTGTGCCAAGTGTTTCTGGTTATATTTCAAATAAATGCTGAAAAAAAACTAGCATACTCAAAATTGATTATAATTACATACACCAAGTGGAAGCTCGAAAATGGTGAGCCTACAAAATTTTTGATCTCGATCTTGAGCTTAAATTAGCTCGGCTCGAAATACAAGTATTCACAGAGCCCTAATATTTACTTAGATGTACACAAAATGAACAACCACAATGGAACACCATAACCTTACATATTATCACATGTGACAACCAAAACAAAATAAATGTAAAACTGTGTAGCTATCTGCCTAAATACTGTTGGACCAATCAGCTTCATGGTTAGAGCGGCATATATACTACTTAATCATTCAGCTCCAGCTGTGTAGCTAGAAGGGGGAATCCCGTGCCAAAATATTGTGACCAACTATGGCAACAGAGTATAATCCCCTTTTAATGTAATCTGATTGACTCACTTCCTGTTAGTTTACTTTTGAGTTTTTCACACGTTTGGCTGCTTATGTGGGAGTATAATGTTAAATTAAACTGTAAACAGGCAATTTAGAAAAAACTGCATAGAAAACTGAGTTTTATCAAGTAGGCCCACCTGGGGTTTTTTGGGTTGGGGCCACTATGGCAAACCCTGACAATCACGCTACTGAAGAGAGACTATTGTGGCCCGAAGGAGGGAGATACAAGGAGATACTACTTTGAGAAGCTATTGGATATGAAATGTAAGAAAAGACATAATGCACGGCCCCATTATTCAAGTAATATTCAAGCTAATTTCCCAAAATTTATAATTTTAAAAAACCAAGAAAGAAAAATGGCATTTTTAGGGTTTCATTTGTGCAATAGGCACTAACATATGAAATAGGCATAGCCTATTTACAGGCACTACAAAAATTATTATTACACTATCATCATAATCACCTAGCCCCCTTGACATGGCAAAACATGGCTGTATCCTAATAGTATACTTCATGCGCTGTCGACCCTTGACAGTTGCATTGGCAATCACGTGATCAAGTGTAGATCCGTCCGAAGTCATGAAGTGTGCCGATGCACCCCACACATACCCTTAATTTCAGGAGCGACATGCCCTAGATGGGGTATTTGACTGGCGGTTGTTTATTTTTTCCCTGCTAGAGATAGCTGATAGCTCTTAAGAGTAATGTGATCTGTGATACTGATAGATGGTGTTTAAAATCATTTCTAAGCTCATTGATAGGAAGCATCACTGCGCACTCAAGGGTGTGTGAAGGTTAGTTTGCCGTCCAAATAGTCTATTGCAATTTTCGATTTCAATTGTGTGAAAAGTGTCCATTAATCAAGTCGTTATCAAGCCAAGTGTAAATGCTATTCGGATATGGCCATAATCCTCTTGAATGGGTGAGTTAAGTAATTTTATTATTGTCATAAACCAATAATTGTAACATTTATACTATGGTATGGTTTTAGGTTTATTATTATTATTATTATTATTATTATTAGCACCACTCTTACTACCCGTTCGGTTTATACGCACTTACGCTAATGTGTTATGGTAGGGTGATTGTGAGATGAAATGGAGAACCTACAGTTTAAGGTGGAATCCGAACCACGGTGGAGGCCTGGAATTCCCCACATTCACAAGTTGTGATTAATACGCGTCTTGTCAGAGAAGGTAGGGTTTGTTAGCCAGTTAAATCTGTGCCAGGACCGAGGATTGAGCCTCGGACCCCAACACAGAAGTCCGACACCTTACCCCTTGACCACCAGGTCACCAGTTAGGTCTACCTAATGTATTTTATTTTATTTTTTTTCCGTGTTAAAACTTGGATTAATTTATAATTATTCTAAGAATAGTTATCAGAAAAATAGTACCATTAAGGTGAGGTAGTGTCATGATCCTAACACGAATTCGAATGTCTACTTTGATGACCCTTTGAAATGAAAACTATCCCTAGAACGGTACAAATTAAGGTGTTCTTACCCATCTGTCGATGCAGTAACGACAGCAACTTTACCCTTTAATTTTGAGCTTGTTATGGAAGACATATTTTTACGCGATACTAACACGAAACTATTTAAAAAATATTTAAACATATCTAGTATTTACAGTGAACTTTGACCATAGACTATATTTGAATGGAAAACCAATAACATAAGTTGTATTGTTAGAAGCTCTATCTTAGTAGTAGCGCTTCAGTAGCAAATAATATAATTATGCGACCAACACGGTGGAAAGAGCAAAAATAATACTTATTTTGTCACATGTTTTGAGACTAATAGCGCAGGAGTGTGTGGGTTTTTTATATGGTAGTTTAAACACTTATTTTTTGTTTATACTAAATGGGATTAGAAAAAAAAAATTACTAACCAATGTAGACTTTTTCCTCGACTAGCACCACTTTCTTTGAAATTATTATCAGCATTCCGATGGCATCTATGATTCCTTTTAAAAATCCAAATTGGTCTTCTTACACCACATTTTCTGTTCCAGTTGCCTGTAGAGTATTCTTGCCATGATCTTCCCCAAATGAGAAATGAGGCTGATGGTATTATGGTCACTGGCTCACTGCATTTCTTGACTTGTTTCTTTTTATTTAGTGCCACCATGGCTACGTATAGAAAGTACTTGGGTCATTCTCCTGTTTTGTAGATCATATTTATAAGTTTGGTTGGAGCGTTAGTTAATCGACTACTCGTTACATCAGTTCTCATAAAAAGAAATACAACTGTAATTGTCAAACGGGCTTACTTCTTTTCTACCCTTTTTTTAAAAAAAATCTTCCCCTGTAAGTGTCTTAAACGAGTGAGCGGTAATGAGAGGTTTTAGTCAACCCCAAAATCGTCAATGTAACGGGCTATAAGATTTATGTTGCAGGACCTGTAAATAAGTGTGTAAATTTTTATAAATATATTTCTTGAACTTAATATTGAATATTATATCGTAGGAGCTCAGTTATTAATATATATATATATATATATATATATAAAAGCTACTTATTTTTTATTTTTAAAGAAAAGTTCCACTACCCGCATCAGTAGTCGCATAGTCTTGATCAAGTGACGCTCTCGTATTATACGGCGGATTCAAGATTCGAATTCCTGTTAGGTGGTTTTTCTTAAGGTGCGTTTAGACTATGCCTTTTTTCATTCAACATGAGGCATGCAACTAGGCACACTGTAGAGGCACGTTGAGGCATGCGACTGTACATAAAATGGTACTGAACTGAATTGGCTGTACTGAAATTATGACTGAAATCTATGACACCGAGATTTTAAATTGGTACATCAAACTCTGATAGCTGTCGCCTGTTGCCAAAAAACGAAGAATGGCTGATAATCGTGTACTTGCTGGTATGGCATCCCTAAATTTAGTATCCTGTTTTGGAATGTGTGGTTCAACCATACTCAGCAAAATATCAATATCATTTTAGGACATTCTTGTGAAGATCTTAAACAATCAACCTCTATCTAATTCGCGTACTTCTGATAGTATTCCTGCACTTAATGAACGTGATTCTAGAAACTGACTCATCCAGAACTCACGACACTTTCGTTTCTTTTGACGTCGTAAAATGACGATAGCTGCAGCAAGTATTTCCCACGACGACATCTCTAATGCATGAAAATAGATGCAAAAATCTAAACTGATCGGGTTGTATAAAGCAAGATGCAAGAGGCAAGAGTCAAAATGCACCGAAAGAGGCATGCCTCTATGCATATAATGTCCAATGAACGGAGGCATACGTCTAAACTCAGCATTACACTTCCTCCACACAACTGTAAGTACATTTTATCTCAAATTCTACCATCTTCATCCCTTTTCTATTATTATTATTATTAATAATAATAATAATAATAATAATAATATTAGCACCGCGTCTTACTACCCGTTCGGGTTATACGCTTTAATTACTAATTACTCTAATGGATTAGGAATTGGGAAGGTTGAATTCAAGGAAGTGAACCCACATTTGCGTGGAGGGATAGTGGAAAACCATTTAGGAAAAACCCTCCCCAGTTCACCCGACCGAGATTCGAACCTCGATCTCCCCGTCCTCAGCGGTTGAGCTCAACACGACAAGCGCGCTAGCCAACTACGCCACCGAGGCGGGTCCTTTTCTATTAAAGTTGTGGTTATCAAAGTGTGACCTACGGCGAAATGCCTGATGGTCCGGAGATGGAACCAAAGGGAAAAAATAAATATTATATGAAAGAGCTAAATAATAAGTACAACATTGGCAAGCTAAGTCCGTTATGTCAATAATACTTTGTATTACAGCTAGTATTTCATGTGAAATGTGAATTAAAAAAAGTTTGGTAAAATGTCTTCTATCAATTGATATTTCATTTGAATCAGTTTTATTTTTTCATTTTACGAAAATCTTGTTAGGGTTGTCCAAAATTTATCACTTTAAAGTTTTTCAAAATAATAATAAAATAATTCAATACAATCTTATATATCGATTATTTATAAACCGTAGGAAACGAGTCGATTCACACGATGTATCTCAGACCTATGAATCGATTATTATCGTACATTACTAGCACTCTAGCAGAAGTCATTGTAGGGATGGGCGATTAGTGTTCAATAATAGATTAATTTAAAAACTACGAATCGATTAATCGATGCATCGGTAGAATATTACTCGATTAGCAACTAATCGATTATTAACTTAATGTATTTGAAAAAAATAGTAAGGTGCACCGCACAGACTTTATCGCTCTTTTACCTAAACATTTACTAATTTGCTTAAAACTCGTAAGATATGTGAAACAACTAATGACATTATTGCAGAAACATAATGAAAAAAATACATCACATTCTACAAAAACGCATAAATTAAATTATTCATAACCTACTGATACAAAAACAATGAGAAGGGAAGAAAATCTTTATCTAACAAATAGCATAGCAATTTTAGGTTTCAAAGTCGCACTTAAAAAATACAAGATTTGTTTATTACGTTAAAACTATTTTTTTATTAACATAGATTTCAAATAAAAGATTTATATTTTTAATATCCTACATTTTTGTAATGATAAATAATTTTGTATCTCAAAGAGTTACGGTGATATAAAAATTTGTTTAACGGAAAATTGAGAATAGCCATTTTGTTTATAATCTTAATCAATGCCTAGACACGAATTTTAATTAAAACCATTAGAGCCGATTTTGAGAAAAACTATTTTGTCTCGTTTCACCCTCGAATAAACTACTCTAAATGTTAGGGTTAGACAGACAGACGGAAGGGATTGCAAAAAAAAAAACCTTGTCTATTTTCTAAATAAATACACCCGCATTAGCGTGAATAAAGGATGAGAAAGCCCTTTTCAATATACACTATCTAAATTAGAACCTTGAGCTCCAGGTACTGCCAATATAGTTCCTAATACCCTAGGAAAATTGGTGTGGGTGTATTAGCACACTACTTACAAACCAACTTTACCATAGAACAAACTGCAAACACAACACCCAGTTATGCATCCGTCAATTCAACATCTTCGGGAGGAAAGTTGCCATAATAAAACCAATCAATGTGTAATACATATTTATCCACTTCGGAAATTGAACCGAGGAAACACAGATAAAGTTAAGACGAGGAGACCTATCTCTTTATAATGCGTCATGAGGCATGCCTAAGGTGACGAGATGACACTTTAAGCCGATTATTTGATTCGATTATTAATAATCGTTAGAAAGTCAATCGACTAGCTCGATTAATCGGTAGAACTAGTCGATTACCCATATCAAAATAATCGAATAATCGATTATAGTCGCACCTCTCTGTCATTGTCAACTCGATCTATTTCTTATCTACGACTCGACTCGACTCGACTCGACTCTGGTCTCACTCGCACAGAAACACAAACTTTTATTTTTAACACTGTGCGCTCCACTATAAGTCATGTGATTTTATTTTGCAGAAGGGAGATTACTGCTTTTGTTTAAATTTTTTAAAATATAATCTTAGTAAATATGGCAGTGTCGGGAGTGGAAGGTGGTGTCAAAAACGTATCAAGTAAAGGGAATGGGCTTCTACTCTATCATCATCATTATTCGTTTTATTCTCAAAAGGTATTAATTAGTGTGTATGTAGATTTTGTGAAACATGAAATTCTACTTTTAATTTCGATCAATTTAATTTTTTCCCCTAAGATATTGTAATCATTTATTTCACTACCTCTAAGCTAGCCTACCAATTATTTTTAGGTACAATGGGATACAAACCATTTTATTTCCTTTGATATCCCTCCAGCTTTCTTAATATTGAATTGACTACTCACACTTTTAGACTTAGCTTCCGCCTGGTGACAAGTTCACACTTAGTTTGTACCCTAAACACTTGTACACTTTACTTATAGGCCTACTCTTTAATCCAACACACTTGTGCATTCAATTAGATAGGGTGCATAGTACTTTTCAAACATCACAGTACTACACTTAGAGCTACATGGGGGCCACGTCTGAAAGATGAGTTTCAATAACAACCAATATGCAATTTTTATAGTCTTTTATTTATGATCTCTTTCTCTATTAAAAAACCCCCCATGGTTTTAGCCCTTAATCGAGCCATAAGTTGCCGACTGAGAGGCCGCCATTTATTAGCAAAAATAATGCCAACTCTAGTGGATAGAGGGTGTCATGTGGTCAGCACAATGAACACTCAGGCTGTTAATCTTAATTTTCTAGACAGGAGCCATGATTTTTTTATTCCAACCCGCCTCACTGGTGTAGTTAGCAAACATGCTAAGTTTCATGTTGAGCTCGACTGCCAAGGGCGGGGAGATAGAGGTTCGAATATTTGTTGGGTGAACTGGGGGGGATTCCTAGATGGTTTTACACTATCCTTCCATGCAAATGGGGGTTCACTTAATCTAAATTCCTTCCCAATTCTTAACCCATTAGTGTGATTAGTAGCCTACTTAAGCATATAACTCAAAAGGGTAGTAAGATATAATGCTAAATTTAAAAAAATGCAGTTCCTCATTTAACCTCATGACCCACTGCTTTACAAATAAATCTGGAAGCACCAGGGATTGAACTCGGGACTTCTGGATATGTATTCAGGAACGCTGACCACTGCCAATTATAAACTAACAACAATTATTCATTGTCTAAAAGAAACAAAACATGTGGTCATATAGGCCTATCTCTATACCCACACAAATATGTTAATCATTTTTCCATAATTGAACTATGACTGTACTTAGATTCACTCAGCTAGTAATGCTTGTAGTGACACCATTGTA
Organism: Timema douglasi; assembly: GCA_901482245.1. Lineage (NCBI taxonomy): Eukaryota > Metazoa > Arthropoda > Insecta > Phasmatodea > Timematidae > Timema > Timema douglasi. The sequence continues at coordinate 417 of CABEEJ010002616.1, read as the reverse complement.
AACCAATGTTTTGTTTATGGTTTAGTGTTTTTAGTTGTGACTTTCGTGGCTGCTAGATTGTCACAATTTTAAGATTCAAATTATCATATGTTGTACAACCAATGCCTTAATTAGGGCTTTATTAAATTTTGAAGGCATAAATGCAGTGAATGTTATGCAATGTTTTATTGTTTTCTTATCAAACGCTCTGTCTGATGAAATGAGGACATTGGGGTTAGTGTTAAAGTTTGACTTCTGAAATACACACTAATTTTTCTATCAAGAATCCATACTAGTTTGAATTGGACATATGTATCTGATTCCATTGTTTATTTAAATAGGTTTTCATAAAAGGGGCACTCCATCGTCACGGGTGGGACACTAGCACTACGCTTTTCTTATTTTGACAGTAAATATCTCATATAATATAAATTATAG